>NW_026844018.1:597297-639669 GCF_029531705.1 Pantherophis guttatus
ATAGATAGATAGATAGATAGATAGATAGATAGATAGATAGATAGATAATAAGTGGATGGATGGATGATAGATAGATGATGGATAGATGGATGGATGGGTAGATGGAAGATAGATAGAAAGATAGATAGAAAAATAGTTGGATGATGGATGGATGATAGATAGATAGATAGATAGATAGATAGATAGATAGATAGATAGATAGATAGATAGATAGGTGGGTGGACGTAGTTAGGTACATAATGGATGGATGATGCGATAGGTAGGTAGGTAGATATGCCAGCTCAAAAGTGTCATGTAAATAAAATAAACAACTGGTTCAAATTGGCACAGGGAAGGAGGGAAGGGAGGGAGGTTTTGATGAGAAATGAGGGAACGAAGGAAGAAAGGAAAGAAGGAAGGAGGGTTTTGATGAGAAAGGTCAGGGAGGATGGATGGGAGGGAGAGAGGGAGGGAAGGAAGGAAGGAAGGAAGGAAGGAAGGAAGGAAGGAAGGAAGGAAGGAAGGAAGGAAGGAAGGAAGCTGTCTTCCAGCCCACAGCTTTGTCGGCTGAAATGATAGTGACGTTTATAATATAGTCACTGAAATGAGTTAAACCTTAAATTCCACCGATTAGGTACTGTACAAGCAAGAATAAGGAAGCTAATCACCCTGGCTGCCATTTTGAAATTTAAAAAAGATATATAATTTATGATTATGATTCTGACTGCCTTTGGGGTTTATTTTCCTTGCCGTTCCCCATAGGCATCGCCCAGGCCCCCCGTCATTCCTACCCTCCAAGTTTGAGTACAAGTCTGTGAACAGACTCATTTTTCTTGTTGTTTCGAGTAGATTTTATGTAAGCCGGTTTGGCTGAGGTAACTACGTAAAATATGTCCCAAAGTCATTCGCTTCCTTGTGTGACCGAGGGTGTAAATTCTTTGAATAAATATAACAACGTCTATTTTAAAGGAAGTTTCAGAGGATGCTAATCCTAAAAGTCATCGATAGCAGGGAATTATGTTGTGTTTATAATGCCAAAATCTGTTTATCACATCTCTGAGGAATTTGGGAATTTCTCAATGAAAGCGTGGCATTTCGGACTCAAATTCCCGAAAGCTGGTCACGGGTACTTTCCACTGTAAGCTGAAATTATATATCAATATTTTGGCCGTTTAATTCTGTCGCGTGCTTCAAGAACGTGGCGCACAAAACAGATCTCAATCTCTTGAAAATTTAATGAAAATGAACGTGGATATCGTAAGCCATAATTAGAAGTTCCTCGCAGCATTTGGTGCAGTATTGTTCCGCGTACAAGCCTATAGTTCTTTTTTCCCCCCGTTTTTTAATTAGAGTAAAAAAGAAAGAATTTTTTTTTTTACAAATTACAGATATGAATTGCGCTGCTTTTCAAATACCGAAAGACAATGTGATCTAAATGAACAAGACAGTTACTGCAAACACAATGTATAATGTATAATAAAAAAAAGGGGGGGGGGGAAGTCTTGAAACCGTATAATCACAAGTGAAAGGAAATTTAACAAAATTACTCTCTCTGTGTTGGAAAGAGTCAATTCGCGTAATGAGAGGGAAGAGATAGCTCAGGTTCCTGGGTAGATCTGTCCTTTCAATATTGTGTAATAATCCTCTGTACTACAATTCATAATTAAAGTCCCCATAACGCCTACATTAAAATTCTGATTGATTGAATAAATTTACATCTCACTGCAGTCTTGAGATTCTTGGCAGTTCACACAATATATACAGGAGTGGCCAAAATTGTGGAAACCTTATGGGAAAAGTATTTTCTAAAACTAGCTAATAACACCACTTTTTGGAGGGAGTAGCACCATAAAATTATATATCAATGGAAAGATAATTGAATCAAGAATGTAATGCAATAACTTTTAGGAAGGATTTGCTATTAGAATAGCAGTTACAGTATAAAGAAGAAAAGGGAAACATATAGAAAAAACAAGATATACAAAAATGATCACCATAGAAAAAATGAGATATACAAAAATGATCACCATGTCAGTTTAATACTTAGTTGGGTCACCTTTAGCATGAATTACGGCCTTACAATGTCTTCCCATGGAGTGAACCAAGTCTTTGAGTTCTGCAGCTGTTCTAATGTGAAACCAAGATTGAAGGATGGCTTCTATTAACTGGGTTTTATTGCTGGGTCGCTTCTGACTAACCAGTTTCTTTAGTCGGCTCCATAGATTTTCCATTGAGTGAAGCTCTGGGCTATTCCCAGGCCATTCCAGCAGTGGAATGGGATTATCTTGAAACTCCAAAAAAAAGTGGTGTTATTAGCCATCAAACCTCCAAAATACACTTTTCCCAAAAGGTTTCCACAATTTTGGCCACTACTGTATATAAAAAAGGGAACATCCACAACCTGATGAAAATGCGAATAATAAACTAAAATTAATGAGAAACATAAAGCACAACAACAGAACAAAAATATTAAAAAAGAAATATAGGTAAGAATGGTAAACACCAGCGAAATCATTGTTTTCGTTAATGGTGTTGCGAAGTCTGTCAAAGAAGATAGAATTGCATGATTAAGATATCATAAACTTTCTTATATTGGTACACAGGAAACCAGTTTAGTGTCATAATTAAAACATCAGGCTGGAGACTGGGAGTTCTAGTCTTGCCTTAGGCATGAAAGTTAGCTGGGTGACTGGATCAGTCACCAGTAGGCAGTGAGTTTTAGATCCGTTTTTGCCATGAAAGCCAACTAGATGTCTTTGGGCCAATAAGTGGGAGAGGGTGAGTTCTAGTCTCGCCTTAGTCCTGAAAGCCAGGTGTGTAACTTTGGACCAATGACCAGGAGACTGTGATTTCTAGTCCTGCTTTAGGCATGAAAACCAGTTGGGTGATTTTGGGCCAATGACCAGGAGACGGTGAGTTCTAGTCACCACCTCAGTGATTTTGGCCCAATCATCAGGAGAAGGTGAATTCTAGTTTGTTTGTTTGTTTGTTTGTTTGATTTATTTATTTATTTATTTATTTATTTATTTATTTATTTATTTATTATTAAATTTATATAGTCCTGCCTTAGGCATAAAAGACAGTTGAGATTGAGCCAATAACCAAGATAAAGATAAAGATGAATGGGTGGATGGATGGATGGAGAGAGAGAGACAGAAAGATAGAGAGATAGAATTTATTTATTTATTTATTTATTTATTTATTTATTTATTTATTTATTTATTTATTTATTTATTTATTCTTTCTCTTTGTCTTTTTCTTTCTCTTTCTCTTTCTCTTTCTCTTTCTCTTTCTCTTTCTCTTTCTCTTTCTCTTTCTCTTTCTCTTTCTCTTTCTATACCGGGGTGTAAAGTCTCTGAGATCTGGGATTAATAATAATAATAATAATAATAATTTTATTTCTATAAATAAACGGCAAATTAAACGGCAATGATGGCTAAATATCTCTACAATGTTAACACGGCACGTGATAGGTTAATTGTAAGATTAGAAATATTAATTTGCCAGCATTATCGACCATGGCAAGTCATTAGAAAAGGTTACACGTTCCTACAGATTTCTGGTCATATTAGTATTGCTCAGGTGAGCAAAATTACTGGAGGGGGGGGGGCTGGAATGCAAGGAAGCCGTCTCAAATGCCTTAGGAGGGTTTTGCTTTGCTTTTTTGAAGCTTGAGTGGCCTTTGAGGGGGACCCGGGATATTGTTATCTTAATTGAAGTATTTCTGTTGAAATGAAAGCATATTTATGAGGGAAGAAAATTTAGAACATTTACAAAAACTAGCAACTGAACATAAGCTCTCTTCCTGGGTAGGCCTACACCAGGGGTGTCAAACTCAATTTCATTGAGGGCCACATCAGGGTTGTCTTTGACCTTGGGGTGGGCGTGTGGCCAGGGTGGGCATGGCCAGCTTGATGTCACTCATGTCGGGGGGCGTGTGGCTGCCCGAGCACTCTGTCAGCGAAAACGGGCTCCTGAGTGCCGTTTCCAGCTGCGATGGCCTCCTTGGCCCTCCTGAGCTCAGTTTTCGCTGGCAGAGGCATCGCAGACCTGTCCTTCACTGTTTCCAGGGTGGCCCTGGAGGCCAGATCTAAGCATCCCCCGGGCCTGATCTGGCCTGCAGACCTTGAATTTGACACCCCCATTCCCTGAAGTTCATTTTCTCTGTATTGTATTGTATTGTATTGTATTGTATTGTATTGTATTGTATTGTATTGTATTGTATTGTATTGTATTGTATTGTATTGTTTTACTAGCTGAATACCTGTGCTCCGCTACGAAACGGGCTTGATAAATCGAAACTTACATCTTGAAAATTAATGAGTAGTTACGATCGTCCTCTCCTCTCCCCTTCTCTCCCTCAGCCTTGCCCCACAGAAACGTCTCCTAACCTATCCCCTTCTCTCCCTCAAGCTTGCTGCACAGAAACATCTCCTATCCTATCCCCTTCTCTTCCTCAGCCTTGCCCCACAGAAGCCTCCCCTATCCTTCCCCACTTCTCTCCCTCAGGCTTGCCTCAAAGAAGCCTCCCCTATCCTATCCCCTGCTTGCTGCTGTGAAAGTAAAACTGAAACTGAAACTCCTCTCCTCTGCTTGTGTTTTGCATTTGGAACAGATTTCTTTTCAGGTGGGGAGGCGGAGTAGAATTCCTTAGCATCAGAGCGTGTTAATAATAATAATATAGGAAATACTAATGCTCTGATGGTCATTTCGAAAAATCCTTTCTTAGTGAGCCCCTAGAAGCCAAGAGGAACATACGTGGCAAATTTCAAGTTTGTAGGCTTTACAGTTCTGGAGATTTTGTGATGATATGTGAGTGGTATTTTGCTTTTATATATATATATATATATAGATTATTATTTTATATATATCCTGTCTTTATTACTTTTTACAAATAATTCAAGGCAGCGAACGTACCTAATACTCCTTCCTCCTCCTATTTTCCCCACAACAACCCTGTGAGGTGGTTGGGCTGAGAGAGAGAGGGACTGGCCCAAAGTCACCTAAGGCGGAAACTAGAACTCACCGTCTCCTGGTCATTGGCCCAAAGTCACCCAGCCGGCTTTCATGGCTAAGGTAGAACTAGAACTCACCATCCCCTGGTTTCCTAGGCTCGTGCTTTAACCACTAGACCCAACCGGCTCTCTTTATGGATAAAAACATGCGCAACTTCATTGTTCGTGGGGTATGCACATTTTTTCTATATCTGCATTGTAGAATCTTCCATAGATGTTCTCCATCTTTCTTTTGTATAGCGGTGGCCACAGCTACTGGATTTGGATTGGATACAGACCCAACGTTGTTCTTAAAGTTCCCCCTTCTCCAGATAAAGGTGACATGATAGCAGTCTTCCAATATTCAAATTCAAACCTTTATTGTCAGAGTACAACACATGTACAGTGAGATTGGCTGAGCCTCCTTTCGTGCAGCCTCCCAGCCCAAGGCCAGAAAAATCCCTAATCCAGTGAATCCTACTAACAAACACACAATCCTACTACACCACATGAATTTATGGCACATCGCACCGGCCCCGCACATCAATCTTACTATGTTGTTGTAAAGTTATTTTCCATTCCGAAGCCTGACAGCCCACTGATAAAAACTGTTCTTCAGCCGGTTTGTGTGTTTCAGCCTATGCTTCTATATCTCCTTCCCGACGGCAGGAGAATGAAGAAGGACTGACCACGGTGTGAGTCGTGACCCAGCGGTGAAATCCAAATTTTTTACTATCAGTTCTGTGGGCGTGGCAGGGGAAGGATACTGCAAAATCCCCATTCCCTCCCCACTCTGGGACCAGCCAGATGTGGTATTTGCTGGTTCTCCGAACTACTCAAAATTTCCGCTACCGGTTCTCCAGAACCTGTCAGAACCTTCTGGATTTTACCTCTGGAATCGTCCCTGAGGATTTTCCTCACTCTTCTAAGGCACCGAGTCCTAGCGATGTCATCTAGTGTCATCTAAATATCTAAGGGCCCGCCACAAAAAAGAGGGGACCAACCTATTCTCCAAAGCACCCGAAGGCAGGACGAGAAGCAATGGATGGAAACCAACCAAGGAGAGAAGCAACCTGGAACTAAGGAGAAATTTTCTCCTTAGAACAATTAATCAGTGGAACAACTTGCCACCAGAAGTTGTGGCTGCTCCATCACTGGAGGTTTTCAAGAAGAGATTGGACAACTATTGGTCTGAAATGGTAGAGGATCTCTTGCTTGAGCAGAGGGTTGGACTAGAAGACCTCCGTGGTCCCTTCCAACTCTTTTATTATGTTCTGTTAATTCTGCATCAAAACCAAAAACACTTTCTGCATTACGATTCCCCCAATAATACATTCTCTGCTAAATGCCAGCATCCTGGGATGTATGGCAAGCCTTTGGCTCTTAATTTTCAATTTTAGGCAATTATCTTTAATTCATATTTAATATACTTTAATAACCCACTAGCTGTATTTGTGCTCTGGCTGTTCTGTAATTATTCCCTACCCTATTATTCTCCTTCGTCACAAAATTTTAGGTTCAGGGCTTAACTAGGAATCGCTTACCAGAGACTTCCAGGAATTTTTTTCAGAACATGTCAGACCCAGGAAAACAGGCCAGAAAGAGAAAAAAAATTACTCAGAACCAATTTCACGGATAATTGTTCACTTAATGAATAAAATATGGTAGCAAGCACTTAGAACGGAGATGGGGAACAATGGTCCCTTTATGACTTGTGGACTTTGTGACTTGTGGATTTTTATGACTTGTGGACTTCAACTCCCAGAATTCCTGAGCCAGCATGGCCCCCTTTCAACCTGTGGACTTCAACTCCCAGAATTCCTGAGCCAGCATGGCCCCCTTTACAACCTGTGGACTTCAACTCCCAGAATTCCTGAGCCAGCATTGCCCCTTTACAACCTGTGGACTTCAACTCCCAGAATTCCTGAGCCAGCATGGCCTCTTTACAACCTGTGGACTTCAACTCCCAGAATTCCTGAGCCAGCATGGTCCCCCTTTACAACCTGTGGACTTCAACTCCCAGAATTCCTGAGCCAGCATGGCCCCCTTTACAACCTGTGGACTTCAACTCCCAGAATTCCTGAGCCAGCATGGCCCCCCTTTACAACCTGTGGACTTCAACTCCCAGAATTCCTGAGCCAGCATGGCCCCCTTTTACAACCTGTGGACTTCAACTCCCAGAATTCCTGAGCCAGCATGGCCCCCTTTTACAACCTGTGGACTTCAACTCCCAGAATTCCTGAGCCAGCATGGCTCCCTTTTTACAACCTGTGGACTTCAACTCCCAGAATTCCTGAGCCAGCATGGCTGACTCAGGAATTCTGGGAGTTGAAGTCCACAAGTCATAAAAGGGCCATGGTTTTCCACTCCTGACTTAGAATAAAGATAGTTGAAATGCTGTGGCTCCTACCGTGCCCTAAGAATAGCTTTAATCCAACAGTTAATGTCTGCTTATTTTCTCTTGCTACTTTTTTTTTTAAAAAAAATAAATTTATTGATTTTGTCTAGGTTAGTGTCAATCGGGGCCTAAGGCACTTTACAAAATGTCAGAATTGTTTTGCTTATCAGCATATCCAGAGCAAAAATCCCTAAATTCTTCAACAAACAGAAAACACTCCTGGCATATGGCTAGCTGATAGAAATAGTCAGGTGAATAAAAGGTGTTTTTCTCATCTGAGAACTGAAGCAATTTGCAGCCAATATTAGATTGTGTGATGTAAGTGTGGATTGGAAAGTGGAGGCCTCCATCAAAGATCAAAGGAGAGAGTTTGATAGGGAAAAGAGAGCAAACGATTGCTAGTTAGGCATAAATTGTGAAAAAAATGGAGCAAGTAGACTTATTTGTGCAAGATGGGAAATTGTTTATTAAAGAAGGGCAAATGGATGGGGAAAATTAACATGGACAGATTATTTTTTTCTATGTATTATTTATTTATAGCCTGCCTTTTTTATTTTTATAAATAACACAATGACTATATCTAATATTCTTAATACTTCCTCCTCCTATTTTTCCTATTTATATTCTTTCCTTCCTTCTCTCCTCCCCATCCCTCTTTCTTTCTTTCTTTCTTTCTTTCTTTCTTCCTTCCTTCCTTCCTTCCTTCCTTCCTTCCTTCCTTCCTTCCTTCCTTCCTTCCTTCCTTCCTCCCTCCCTCCCTCCCTCCCTCCCTCCCTCCCTCTATGTGTCTATTTATCCATCTCATTGTATATCTGCCTGTCTGTCTTGTCTATCGGCCCATCTGATTCTATATATGGCTGGTAGCTGTTTATCCATCTCATTCTCTCTCTCTCTCTCTCTCTCTCATTTTCAACTTCTCCTTTATTCAACTAAAAACATACTGTTCACCCAGGGTGAGTAGCTTGGGGGAAAATATTTCATCTTTTTAAAATCCTTTTTTTTCATGGCAGAATACACTCAGTTCCTTGCACTTAACGGCCCAAAAAAAAAACGGAGACTTAGCTTAGGCTATTAGGAAAGGATCTTTTGACCTTCCTTCTATTCTCTGTGATTTTTGTTCCCTTCAATTGCTGATAAAAAAAAAAACCTGGACTCGAAAGCTGAACCTGGCTGGGAAGCTTCTGAGCCATGAAGAGGTCCTTGTTAAGTACCTATTCTGGATTAAAGCGAGATGCATGAAAAAGGGAATTTTACGTTTCGAAAGTTGAATGTTATGCCTTTGGCTGGAGTCTCTCATGCTGAAATAAGGGGAAATCATCTTGGTTAAGCCATTTGAAGCAGCTTTTTAAAATACATGAAATTTGGGCAGAAGATATAGATGTGTGTGTGACAGAGGGAGGAAGAGAGAGAGAGGGAGAGGGAGAGAAAGAGAGAGAATGAATCAATGATAGATCAATCCAACAGAAGGCCTATTAGGAAGAACAGTTGCAGGAATTGGATATATTTGTTTAATGAAAAGAAGCATTAGGGCGACATGATAGCAGTCTTCCAATATTTGAGGGGCTGCCCCAAAGAAGAGGAAGGGGTCAACCTATTCTCCAAAGCATCTGAGGGCAGGATAAGAAGTGATGGTTGGAAACTAATCAAGGAGAGAAGCAACCTGGAACTAAGGAGGAATTTCCTGACAGTTGGAACAATTAATCAGTGGAACAACTTGCCTCCAGAAGTTGTGGGTGCTCCATCACTGGAAGTTTTTAAGAAGAGTCTGGACAGTCATTTGTCCATCTTGGGATAGGTCCTCCTGCTTGAGCAGGCGATTGGACTAGAAAATCTCCAAGGTCCCTTCCAACTTTATTATTTTATTTAATAAAAATAAAGGACTAGGAGTGACATGATAGCAGTCTTCCAATATTTGAGGGACTGCCATAAAGAAGAGGGGTCAACCTATTGTCCAAAGCCCCTGAAGGCAGGACAAGAAGCAATGGATGGAAAGTAACTGAGGAGAGCAGCAACATGGAATTAAGGAGGAATTGTAATCCATTATCATCATCTTTTAACAACTCCATAATCCTTTGTGGGGTGGAGTCTGGGCAACTGAATGGAGTTGAGTGTTCAATGGCCGGATGCCTTTCCTGTCGCCAATCCAGAGTTTTGTTCAGCAGATATATCCTCATTGTGCCCAGAGAGAGAAATATCTGTCTCTACCTAGGATCGAACTCACTGCCTCCTGATTGTGAGGCCAGATCTCCATCTCTAGGCCACCGCACCACTCTTAAGGAGGAATTGTAAATGATTGGGGGAAAAAATCAATCATATATAGTTACATTGATATTGCAAAGGAGATCATGCACCTGCCTTAATTCTATCATAATCTGGACAGTATCTGATCGTGTTGGTCTGAAGTTCCAATCCCGGTCCTCTCAGGCTTTATTGGACTGCAGCTTCCATAATCCCAGGCAGCTTTCAGGAGGGGATAATGGATGTCAAATTCCAACACATTAAAAAGCACCAAGTTGCAGAAGAAAACTAGTCTCAGCTATGGTCGTAAGTCGAGGACTACCCCCTGTATGCATCTTTTTTGAAAATTCTGGATATTGTTCAGATCAGTGGTACATATTTATTTTTTGAAAAGCAGGTTCTTCTTTTTTCTCAGAATAAAGAATGATGAGTCAGTCGGGAGCAAGCCTGTAAATTAGGGTGACGGAACCGAAGAGGTTGAAATCTGCTTCCGATGGTTGAAAGAGAATTCACTTGAGAATAAAAATAAGAAGGTGCATTTGAGAATCTAGTTCTGCAGAAGGTACTTTATGTGAAAGTGAGAAATACCTTGGCTAGTGAGAAGAAGAGGTGATAAGCTGTCTGGGAAAGCCAAGGAAGGGAAACCATCAAAACCATAAAAACACAAAAGTTAGAATATTTTGGACATCTGATGTGACACCCGGAAAAACACATCATACTTCACTGAATCCTCCAAGAAAAGATTGAGAGCAAAGGAGGTCCAGGTAGAAGAAGAACATCGTGGCTCCAAAATCTAAGGAACTGGTTCGAACAGAACGGAACAGCACTTTTTGGTGCGGCTGTTGATAAAAATAGAATCGCCGACATGATCGTCAACGTCCGATGATGGATATGGCACAAGAAGAAGAAGAAGTGTGTTGTGGCCCGTCAGCGGCCTGTGCAGCTAGTAGCTGATTCCGACAACAAGGAGGCTAGTGTGGTGCTGCGTCATCAGCCTGTGCAGCTGGCACTCGAATCGGACAGTGAGGAGGCTGGAGACGATGTGGTGCCAGAGGCGGGGATTCAGCCAGGGCCTTCAGAACCTCCAGAAGCTCCCATAAGTGAAGAGGACGAAGAGGAGGAGCCACTTCTCGATGCACGGGTGCGCAGAGCTGCCAAAAGGCAGGAGTGGCTCCTCAGGAGGAGGTCTCCTCGAGAGTAAGGCTTGGGGCTAATTGGCCACTCCCTTAGCCTATTTAAGGAAGGACGACTGAGGCAATTTGCAGGGAACAACTTCGTCCACTCTCCTTCATGTCCTGATCTTAGTTCTCTTATCGGTTTCCTGCAAATTGCTTCTGGGCTTTCTGCCAACCATAGTAAGATTACAATTATTTATTCTTTGGATTCTTGTAGGCTGTTTAGAAAGTTAATTAATAGCCTTTGTTTGAAAAAGACTGATTTAATTTAGTAAACTAAGGTTTGTACAGACTTTGTGTGTGCTGCGTTCTTTGGGGTCCGTAGCTGGGGCAGAACAAAGTGAGAAGAACCTCCTACTTGGAATCTGAGCTTCCAAGACAAATTCATGACACTTTCTTCACTGCCGTTCGCATCTCTGTGTTCCAGTCAGGTGGGTCTATGCAGCCCCCTAAGATAACTTCTACGAATGGTCCTCGCCTTACGACCACAATTGAGCCCAAAATTTCAGTTCCTAAGCGAGACATTTCTTAAGTGAGTTTTGCCCCGTTTTACGCCCTTTCTCGCCACGGGTGGTTAATAAGCGAATCCCTGCGGTTGTTAAGTTAGCAACACGGCCATTAAGTGAATCAGGCTCCCCCCCCCTTGGACTTTGCTTTGCTTGTCGGAAGGTCATAAAAGGGATCGCGTGACCCCGGGATGCGACAACCGTCATAAATACGAGCCAGCAGCCAAGCGTCTGCATTTTGCTCACACGACGCAAGCTCCCTTGGCTTGTTCCCTATCGCTGATTTTTATCCTAAAGGATATTTCCCCACACACATCAAGCTTATTCTTCAGTTTGCAAAAGGAGGTTTCTTTTTCTAATGTTTAGTCAGTGTTATATCTCCATTTCTAACCCCCCCCCACGCCAAACCTGTATCTGTAAGAACATATTGTCCCGAAACCGCAGTTCAAAGAGTCATTGTTTGCAAGGAGCCTCGTACATATTAAATTATCTTATCTCTCTAAATTGAGATTGCACCCAAAAGATATCAGTGACCTACATGCAAAGTAATTCTAACCTGTTTTTACAGATTACGTTGAGTTTTTTTTCTTTCTTTCTTTTTTTTTTTACCCCACTCACTCACCCGCCCCCCCCCACCCCTTCCTTTTTTCCCTTTTTCTTTCTCTCGGAAAAAAAAACAAACCCCGAAAAGGTAACCTCATTTTGAAAGAAAGTCAAAGAAATTATCTTTCGTAATTTGATCCCTGAAAGAAGGGTTTATTTAATTTAAAAAGCCATTAGCATAAGTGCTGATAACTTTTTAAAAATAGAAACTCCATTTTCTAGGGGTTTTTTTTGGGGGGGGGAAATAATTTAAAAAAAACCCCTTTTCGGTTGCTCTTGTTAGAGCCTTATTAAAATATAACCGAATTAGTTTTAAAATGTGATTAATAAGTACAGGTGGTGCTTGATGCTTGTTTCATTCTTTGGATTGCTATCAGTGTACCGTAAAATGGACGGGAAGGGGCCTCATTCGATTCCATGATCCCAGAGGAGTGATGGGATTTGGCTACTTTTTGGTTCTCTCGGCCAAATCTTTCCTTAAGGCAAGGATAAGAAGGATGGAGTCAGTGGTGAAATTCAGATTTTTTTACTACCGGTTCCGTGGGCGTGGCTTGGTGGGCGTGGTATGGCTTGGTGGGCGTGGCAGGGGAAGGATACTGCAAAATCTCCATTCCCACCCCACTCTGGGGCCAGCCAGAGGTGGTATTTGCCGGTTCTCCGAACTACTCAAATTTTCCACTACCGATTCTCCAGAACCTGCTGGATTTCACCCCGGGTGGAGTAGTCCTTGACTTATGACCACAATTGAACCCAAGATTTCTGTTGCTAAGCAACAGAGTTGCTAAGTGAGTTTCACCCCGTTTTATGACCTTTCTTGCCAGAGTTGTTAAGTGAATGTGGCTTCCCCATTGACTTTTCTTGTCCGAAGCTTGCAAAAGATGATTACATGATCCCAGGACACGGCAACTGTTATAGGTATCTGCCATTTCATCTCTCTCTCTCTCTCCCTCTCCCTCCTTTTCTCTCTCCTTCTCCTTCTCCCTATTCTCTCTCCCTCTTCCTCTCTCTCCCACACATCCTTCTTACTCTTCCTCTCCTTCTCCCACTCTCCCTCCTTTTCCCTCTCCTTCTCCCTCCTTCTCTCTCCCCCTCTCCTTCTCCTTCTCCCTATTTTCCTCTCTCTCCTTTTACTCTTCCTCTCCCCCTTTCCTTTTCTTTCTCCGTATTCCTCTCTCTCCTTCTTACTCTTCCTCTCCCCCTCTCCTTTTCTTTCTCCGTATTCCTCTCTCTCCTTCTTACTCTTACTCTCCTTCTTCCTCTCCCTCCTTTTCCCTCTCCTTCTCCCTCTCCTTCTCTCTCTCTCTCTCTCTCCTCTCCCCCTCTCTTTCTCCTTCTCCCTATTCTTCTCTCTCCCTCTCTTTCTTCCTCTTCCTCTCCTTCTCCCTCTCTCACTCTCCCTCTCTCTCCTCCCTCTCCTTCTCTCTACCCTCTCTTTCTCCTTCTCCTTATTCCTATCTTTCTTTCTTACTCTTACTCTCCTCTCCTTCTCCCTCTCTCCCTCGCCCTCCTCTCTCTCCTTCTCTCTCCCTCTCTCCTCCTTCTCCCTATTCCTCTCTCTCCCCCTTTCCTTCTTACTCTTACTTTTCCTCTCCTTCTCTCTTTCCCCCTCTGCCTCGTTTTCCCTCTCCTTCTCCCCCTCCCTCCTTTTCCCTCTCTTTCTCCCTATCCCTCTCTCTCCCTCTTTCCCCCCTCCTTCTCCCTCTTCCTCTCTCTCCCCTCTCCTTCTTACTCTCCCTCTCCTCGTCCTCCTCTCCCTCCTTTTCCCTCTTCTTCCCTCCATCCCTCTGTCTCCCTCTCTACTTTTCCTTCTCCTTATTCCTCTCTCTCCTTCTTACTCTTACTCTCCTTCTCCCTCTTTCCCCCTCTCCTTCTCCCTCTCACCCTCTCACCCTCTTCTGTAACAAGAAGACAGAATAACAGAATTGGACGGGACCTTGGAGGTCTTCTAGTCCACCCCCCTGCTCAAGCAGGAGACCTTATACCATTTCAGACAGATGGATGTCTAGTCTCTTCTTAAAAATCTCCACTGTTGGAGTATTCACAACTTCTGGAGGCAGGTTGTTCCGTTGATTAGTTGTTCTGATAGTCACGAGTTTTCTCCTTAGTTCTAGGTTGCTTCTCTCCTTGCTTGACCAGTTTCCATCCGTTGCTTCTTCTCCTGCCTTCCGTTGCTTAGAAACCTCCACTGTTGGAGCACCCATAACTTCTGGAGCAAGCTATTCCACCCCCCCCCCCCCCCAGTCCTTCTACTGGCATCTCTCTAATAGAGCTCTTTGGTTGATATACCCATAAAATAAAATAAATAAATATTTGATATAAATCTAAAGATTTAGATGCGGAACAGACCGTCTGCAGACCCATTCTGCACCCAGCATAAACATTCGTGCCCTCCAATGGATGCTAATACGTTGCCTTCAAGCACTTTTTGGAGTGTTCAGAATGCAGGAGAACCTCTGGAAGCTGAATCTTGAGCTAAATAAATCTTGTTTTTCAAGAGGGTCTTTAATGTCACGATTTAGCATCTGTTACTTTACGAGCGCTGAATAGGTTGCAGGAAAATTGCCTTTTTTTCCCCCCCCTCTCCTCGCAGATGGATGAGGTTGACACTGTGGATTTGAGACCAGGGCAATAAGAGGCAGCTATGCGCATATGTGCATTTGTGTGTACATCAATAAAATATTCCTCTGTTCAACCAGTGCTCTCCTTCTATTTGAACTTGGCAGTTCATGTTGCGTCCCCTCTTTGGAGAAAAACCAAAGAAGTCCATAGGGGGAAAAAAACACACCATTCCCAAGGCAATATCTGAAATTCTTTCTTTTAGCAAAAATATTAAGAAAAGTCCAACTCAGGGTCATAAAAAAGGGAGTTTTAGTGTGTCAATCAATCAATCAACCAATCAGAATAGAGCTGGGAGGGACCTTGGAGGTCTTCTAGTCCAACCCCCTGCTCAAGCAGGAAACCCTATACCCGTGTGCCAGAGGTGGCACGCAGCGCCCTCTCTGATGGCACACGAGCCGTCGCCCCAGTTCAGCTCCGCTGCACATGCGCACATGCCTCCTGCCAGCCAGCTGGTCTTCGGGTCTCTGCCGTGCATGTACGGGGGTGAAGCGTGTGCGGTGGGCGTGTATGCGTGCATACGCATGGGCTGGGCCGCATGGGGTTCATGCACACATGCACGGGCTGGGGCGCATGGACAGGGCCGCGCCCACATTGCATTTCGGGGGTTTGGGCGTGCACAGACACTTTGGGCACTTGGTCCAGAAAAGGGTTAGCCATCACTGCCCTATAAGGAGCCTTGGTGGCGCAGCAGACTAAAGCACTGTTAAATAATACCAGCTGCCTGCAATTACTGCAAGTTCGAATCTCTCCAAGGCTCAAGGTCGACTCAGCCTTCCATCCTTTCAAAGGTAGGTAAAATGAGGACTCAGATTGTGGGGGCAATAAGCTGACTTTGTATAAATATACAAAAGTATGAAGGCTATTGCTTAGCACATTGTAAGCCGCCCTGAGTCTCCGGAGAAGGGCGGCATATAAATCGAACCAAATAAATAAATAAATATATCATTTCAGACAGGCAGTTATCCAGTCTCTTCTTAAAAACCTCCAGTGATGGAGCACCCACAACTTCTGGTGGCCAGCTGTTCCACTGGTTAATTGTCCTCCCTGTTAGGAAGTTTCTCCTTAATTCCAGGTTGCTTCTCTCCTTGTTTAGTTTCCATCCTTTGCTTCTTGTCCTGCCCTTCTGGTGCTTTGCAAAATAAGAAGATCCCTCCTCTTTGGGGCAGCCCCTCAAATTCTGGAATATTTCGAACGACTTACCCCTTTTCAGTTTATCTTTTAAAAAAAAAAACCATGTGGATGCCTCCGTCCTGAAAGTTGGAAAATTACTTTCTCTTCGTTACCTGCGCAGGTAGACCCGTCCCGTCACCCCCCCTTTCCCCCCCCCCCCCCGCGCTCCCATCCCAAAGCCACGCGGCTTTTTTGCCTGCACTTTGGCCTGGTGCCTCCTGGCAGCTGGCACCCTCGCAGCCGCTGACTTACATTTTGAAAAGGGCTCCCATAATTGCTCATTCTGTTCCGCGACTGTGTCAGTGACAGATGGTCACACTGAATGTTTAAAACGTCGGAGACCTCTGGATGCTCCTTCTGCTTCCCGACGCCAAGTTTTGCCAAAATTGGAAGGGAGGAGGGGAGCAGCGCCTCCCGGCTTCTCAACAGGCTGCTTGCAAACTTTTTCTCCTTCTTTCTGCAGTGAATTGTCCTCTCTCTTTCTCCTCCCTCCCTGTCTCTCTCCCTCCCTCTCTCTCCCCCCCCCCCCCGCATCCCTTCGTCAAAGAAAGAATCAATATGTTATTACAGACTGGCACACAGAGCAAATGCCAACTGCTCTATTGAATGAATTAATGATTTCAATTTTTTTATTTTTTATTTTTACCCCTTTTGGCCTGGTAATAGAGCCTGCATATGGCCTGACAGGAGGATGCTGGTAACAGGAAGGTGAGCCTGCAGTTTATCAAGATTATTTTCAGTGGATTTTATCCGGCGGTTGTCGAAAAATAACTTTCTGCCTATCAGGCTAGAGAGGAGCTGGGTTTTGGGTGGGGAGGGGTGTCTGTGATGATAAGGCCGCATTTAAAGTTTTGAGTGGGCTTCCCTGGAAATGTGCAGGTTGAGAACAAAAATGAGAATAAAAAAATACAGATTACGTGCTAGATCCTTCTGTATTTATAGGTTTTTTATCCCACCTGTATTATTTTGTACCTAACTCAAGGTGGCAAGCATACCCTCTTCCCTCCTCCTATTTTCCCCACAACAATCCTCTGAAGTAGATTGGGCTGAGAGAAAGAGAAAGACTGGCCCAAAGTCACCTAGCCGGCTGTCATATTTAAGGTGGAACTAGAACTCACCACCTCCTAGTGATTGGCCCAAAGTCACCTAGCCAGCTGTCATATCTAAGACAGAACTAGAACTCACCACCTCCTAGTGATTGGCACAAAGTCACCTAGCTGGCTGTCATATCTAAGGCGGAACTAGAACTCACCACCTCCTGGTTCTTGGCCGAAAGTCACCTAGCCAGCTGTCATATTTAAGACAGAACTAGAACTCACCAGCTCCTGGTGATTGGCCCAAAGTCACCTAGCTGGCTGTCATATCTAAGGCGGAACTAGAACTCACCACCTCCTGGTGATTGGCCCAAAATCATCAGGCCAGTTTTTGTGTCCTAGGCGGGACTAGAAATCACTATCTCCTGGTTTCTCCACTAGTGCCTTCACCACTAGACCTATGAACTAGAATGTTTGCTAAAACTTCCATTTTTGTTGGAAGTTAACATGCTGTTAAGACACCCCATGGACGCCTGTTTCTCCACTTCGCTTAGGAAGCCTTCTCTCATTCAAATTTGATCAGCAATTCAGTCCACGAAAGAAAATCATATCAATATTACCCATTCAAGCTACAGGGTGCGCCTGTTTCCTGATATTTAGTTACCACAACAAATACAATAGTAATAATAATAGTAATAGTAATAATAATAATAATAATAATAATAATAATAATAATAATAATAATAATAATAATAATAATAATAATACAGAATTTAAAAAGCTGGCACAGCAATCCATCACCTCTCAAAATTCATTATTATTTTTTTATTTTAACTTTTGCTGAAGCTTTTCTTCAGGCTTGGAAATGATGAAAAACGTAATAACTTTTTTGTTTTGTTTTGTTTTTTTGCCTGTGCATGTTTTTTTCCCCCCGGGCTTGTGGTAAATATCAGGCACTAAGATACCGTTGAAATTAACTTGGAAATATAAAAATGTAAGCTACGCCTCCCCCTCGTCCCCCTCCTGGATGTCAGAGGAAGAAAAAAAAAAATGATGATATTCTTCATAATGACCGTGTCCTCAATTTCAGAGAAGGCTGGCTGCCTTCAAGATCATTTGTTAAACCCCCCAAAAAAACCCGAAAACGAGAAGGGTGCCATAAATAATAAAAGAATTCAAAATACTGCAGTTTTTTGTAATGGAGAAGGACGGAAAGTGTCACTTTAGGATCTCATTTGCATACCGCAATGATTTAGTTATTTGTGCGTGCCCACTCAAGAGGAGACACAATGACCATGAATATTCATAGATTCAATTAAAATATTGATGGTGTAGCCACGATCTGCAAGCCCGCAGCGTCCATAAATAGATTTCTTCAGGTTGAACGGAGAAAGGAAGGATCAGGTGGAAACACAGGTAGTTCTTGATTTACGTTCGCAATTGAGCCCAGAATTTACGTTGCTACGCGAGACGGTTGTTGTTCGTCAGAAGGTCGCAAAAAAGGATCACATGACCCTGGGACGCTGCAACCGTCATAAGTATGAGTCAGTTGCCAAATGTCTGAATTTTGATCACGTGACCGTGGGGATGATTGTTCTGCCCCAGCTACGGACCCCAAAGAACACAGCACACACAAAACTTAAATTTACTAAAATAACTCAGTCTTTTCCAAACAAAGGCTGTTAATAAACTTTCTTAACAGCCTACAAGAAACCAAAGATAAAGTAATCACAATCTTACTAAGGTTGGCAGAAAGCCCAGAAGCAATTTGCAGAGAATCCAGATGTGAAGGAGAATGAACTAAAGTTGTTCCCTACAATTTGCTTCAGTCGGTGTTCCTCCTTAAATAGGCGAAGGGAGTGGCCAATTAGCCCCAAGCCTCACTCTCGAGGAGACCTCCTCCTGAGGAGCCACTTCTGCCTTTTGGCAGCTCTGCGCACCCGTGCATTGAGAAGAGGCTCCTCCTCTTCTTCCTCTTCACTTAAGGGAGCTTCTGGAGGTTCTGAAGGCCCTGGCTGAATCCCCGCCTCTGGCACCACATCTTCTCCAGCCTCCTCATTGTCTGACTCGGGCGCCAGCTGCACAGACTGCTGGCGCAGCACCACACCAGCCTCCTCGCTGTCAGAATCAGCTACAATCGGCACAGATCACTGACGGGCCACAACAATGATGCAACGGTCGTAAGTGTGGGGGAAAAGGTCCTAAGTCACTTTTTTCAGTGCCGTTGTAACTTTAAACGGTCACTAAACGAATTGTTGTAAATCGAGGACTTACCTGTATGCCACAACGTAAAAAGTAAAAAACACAAAATGGATTTTGAGATGTGATTTAAAGTTAAAACTTGATTTTCCGTGCTTTGTAACAAATACAAATACAGGTAGTCCTCAACTTACAACCACAATTCAGCCCAAACTTCATGTTGCTAAGTGAAAAAATGGTTGAGTGAGTTTTGGCCTATTTTTACAACTTTCCTTGCCACTGTTGTTAAGTGAATCATTGTACTTGTTAAATTAGTCACATGCTTGTTAAGTGAATCTGGTTTCCCCATTGACTTTGCCTGTCAGAAGGTCGCAAATGATCCTGGGACACTGCTACTGTCATAAATATGAGTCAGTTGTAGCCGTAAGTCAAGGACTACCTGTATTTTAACTTTAATGCCCAATGTATCAATACGTTTCATCTTTTAACTGCTATTTGTTTATTGATTAAACTTGCATGACAACTGTGTCACTGAATACATGTAGTCCTCGACTTACGACCCCACTTGAGCCCAAAATTTCTGTCGCTAAGCGAGACAGTTGTTAAGTGAGCTTTCGCTCCATTTTACGATCTTTTTTGCCATGGTTGTTAAGCGAATCCCTGCCGTTGATGAGTTACTAACTCGGTTGTTAAGTGAACCCAGCTTCCCCCATTGACTTTGCTTGTCAGAAAATCACAGAAAGAGATCAAATGATCCCTGGAACGCTGCAGCCGTCATAAATATGAATCATTGATGCCAACAGTCCTAAATAGGAACCATGGTCATTTTGATCACATGACCAATGGGGCTGCTGCAACAGTTGTAAGTGTGAAGAATGGTTTAAGTTCTTTTTTAAAGTGCCTTTGTAATTTCGAATGGTCACTAAATGAACTGTTGTAAGTCGAGGACTACCTGTAATCCGAAGTCCTAAAGACATTTTGCTTCTCTTCTATGGGGGATACCCAGGGATGGAATTCAGCCGGTTCGGGCAAACCGAATCCTTATTTTACATCTGGTTCGCCGAACCGGTAGTTGCAAGGACTGGCTCACCCCAACCACCACCCCCCTCCCAGGAGTCTCCACGCGGCCTGTTTTGGATGCCAGGTAAGTACAGCGCCCACGCGGAGGCTCTGGGAGAGCGAAAAATGGGCCTCCTGGAAGTTCCGGAATTCCGGAAACGGGCCTGTTCCCAGCTCCGGGGGGGCCTCCGGAGCCCGGAGGAGGCTGTTTTCGCCCTCCCGGAGGCTCGAGGAAAGCCTCTGGAGCTTGGGGAGGGAGAAAACGCCCCCTCCCTTGCCGTGGTGCAGGAGGCCAAGTAGGCCACACCCACCCTGGCCACGCCCACCCAGCAACCGAGCAGAGAACCGGTTGCTAATTTTTTTGAATCCCACACCTGGGGATACCCCAGTCCTGATTCCCTCGATTCCCTCCATTGACCGGGAGGAAGAAATCAACATCATTGTGGAGGCAGACTGGCGTTCTAAGAACAGATTTTCCCGGCAAATGTCAACGAGGCGCCCAGATTGAAAAATTCAAGAGAAAAAGGTCAACTTCCCGAAGAGAAATCCAGCACAGAAGACGGGGTCGAATAGCCAAGCCGTAATTTTTCATCTTTTGCACTTTTGTAAGGAAAAAAAAAAAAGGGTGGGGGAGAGAGAAATGGAATCGTTTCACCTCGTATGAATAGAGATTAAAGCGGAAGCGGAAGCAGCTTCTGGGATGGTATATAAATTGAATAAATTGAATAAATTGAATAAATGAATGAATGAATGAATGAATGAATGAATGAATGAATGAATGATAGATAGATAGATAGATAGATAGATAGATAGATAGATAGATAAGAAGCGAAACGTCTTCAAAGAAAAACCAGAAAATCCAGTTGCCTCTTTGGGACAACCAGGACCTCTGGGTGACCGAGAATCTCCATAGACAAATAAGAGGTTAACATTTATTCCACATGATCTTGTATAGTGAATAATAAACTCTGAAATTGTTGTGGGAAAACTTAGATCAGGGATAAGAATTTATAGCGACTTCAGGACCTGTGGACTTCAATTCCCAGAATTCCTGAGCCAGCTTTGCTCTGGGAGTTGAAGTCCACAGGTCGTTGTGGTCCGCCAGCAGCCGGCGGACCTGGCAGCGGAGTCGGACAGTGAGGAGGCTGAGGAAGAACGTGGGCCAGTCCTGGAGGCTGGGGAAGGCCCGGATGAGGGCTCTCCGTCGGAGGCAGAGATGGGGCCAGGGCCATCTGGGAGCAATGTGCGGACTCCGGAGCCTCCAGAGGCTGACAGCAGAGAGGCAGAGGAACAGGAGGAGCCTGTTCCTAGTGCATGCATGGGCAGAGCTGCCAGAAGGCAAGAAAAGCTAAAGCAAAAAGGACGACTCTGGAGTAAGGCCCAGGGGGTTGCAGGAGGCCGAGTGCTGCCTATCAAACTTCTGGCCACACCCACCATGGCCACGCCTGCCCAGCCGGTCATTAGGGCAAAGAACCGGTTGTTAAATGATTTGAATCTCCCCACTGCAAAAAATGGTAAAACGATCTTGTAACATTTTATTTTATTTATTTATTTTTTTAAAATTTGATTTATATGCCGCCCTTCTCCGGAGACTCAGGGCGGCTTACAATGCGTTAAGCAATACCCTTCATACTTTTGTATATTTTATACAAAGTCAGTTTATTGCCCCCACAATCTGGGTCCTCATTTTACCTACCTTAGAAAGGATGGAAGGCTGAGTCGACCTTGAGCCTTGGCGAGATTCGAACCTGCAGTAATTGCAGGCAGCTGTGTTAATAACAGGGTGCGTAGACCACTGTACTATCAAGGCTCATTTCCAGCAATTATCGCGTGAATCCAACGAGAAGACATTACTGCATTTAAAAAAAAATAAAGCCAAGAAAAAGCCACACAACATTTTGATTATGTGGAGTGGTATTCCCCGAGGACTGAATATGGAATAAAGTTTCACTATAAATGATGCTGCCTGGACACTGCTTTATATCGGGCCTGGCATTTCTCCTCGCCGATCCTTCGGGGAATTGACATTTCTTCACATACAGCATTTCCTCCGTCCCTCCTCTTCTCCTGGGCGAGCTGATTATCTCTAAACAAAATTGAAAACTTTGGCTTCCTGGGAGCCAGATGGCCCAAGCTCGCCTAAGTTGGCAGATCATTAGGGAGCAACGGCACCCCAGGATACAATTAGTTCTAGGGAGATGACGATGTAATCAGTTTACGGTGATGCTTTCTGGAAACGCGATTATTAGATTGTGAAGATGATGCCGTGGTGACAGAAGGGAAGTCTTTGGGCAAAGCTGGGAAGTCGAAATGAGCATCACAGCTTCATTAGAAAAGAAAGGGGCAGAGCTGGGGGAGAAACCCAGGAGGAACCGACCCTGTAGAGTAGGCTAAGAAATAGATATTATTCCCTTGCAGGTTATGAATCGGTTGGAAAAAGGCACTGGCGCTGAAAGTTGTCTCATCGATGCTTAGAAGAGCATCTTTGTAGCCCAGGGTTGAACTGTGAGATCCTTGGTACTCTCTGAATTTTATTACACAGACATTTTATTACCCAACTAGGAAAGATTATCAGTGCTAGAAGGGAGTGGAGTTTATAGAGAGGAGGAGGAGGAGGAGGAGGAGGAGGACTATGATTATGGGGTCCTTGGTGCTCTCTGAGCTTGGTGGTTTTCTTGGGGACATTTCATTACCCAAGTAGGTAACATCATCAGTGCTAGAAGGGAGTGGAGTTTATGGAGAGGAGGACGACGAGGAGGAGGGGGAGAAAGATTGTGCGGTCCTTGGTGTTCTCTGAGCTTAGTTACTTCCTTGCAGACATTTTATTACCCAACTAGGTAACATCATCAGTGCTAGAAGGGACTGGAGTTTATGGAGTGGAGGGGGAGGACTGTGGGATCCTTGGTGCTCTCTGGTTATTTCCTTTCAGACATTTCATTATCCAGCTAGGTAACATCATCAGTGCTAGAAGGGAGTGGAGTTTATGGAGAGGAAGGGGGGAAGATTGTGGGGTCCTGGATGCTCTCTGACCTTGATTATTTCCTTGCAGACATTTCATGACCCAACTAGGTAACATCATCAGTGCTCTAAGGGAGTGGTGTTTGCTCTCTGTTTATATACAAATGGTTTGCCCTGTCTGTGTTGATGGGAGAGTTCTTGGTGAATCCTTGATTAGGCTATTCTTTGCTGAATTGATAAATCCTTGCCTGGGGTATTGATTATATCTTTTAGCTTTTCGGCTGTCTCTTTTGAGTAGTACGTAGAGATTGTTGATCTCTACGTGCTAACAGAAGAGAATATTTCTACTTTTCTCACTGATGTCGTAACCTCGAACGGTCACTAAACGAACGGTCACAAGTCAAGGACTACCCTCACGGTGATGAAAACAAGCGGCCACGTTCCCAAAGTTAACGCATATCGGTTCTGCAGCTAGGTTGCCCTCGCTTCTCGCTGCTTTTGTTGTTGTTTTTCATTTTAACAAATTTGTCGTCCCTCTGCGCTGTCAAACCAATCTCAAAAAACGTTTTTTGTGTCTCCTGGAGATCCCCGTCTGCATTGAAATTCGAGGATTAAAGCGATAAATCAAATTAACGACGGGTCTGGAGGTTTTTGGAGGCGGCTTTGGGAACAAACACACAGGAGGCTTTGAAACGTCTGGTGTAACTTGGAGTCTCGGGCAAAATAACGCATGGAAATCAGGTGTTGGGGAAGAGCGTGGAAGCCCATCTCGAGAGAATTACGAATGAACAGGTTGAATAACACCATCTGACACTTTTCACAATCACCGCAATCTGATCCTTGGCTGCTGCAAATCGGAGTTGTGGCTTTTGTGTGCTCGGTTGGCACAGACAATCCATTTAGGGATCCCTCCGGGGGCTGGGTTGGAAAAAAAAGGCGTAGTATTATCCAAATACCCTGTACGCGTGAGTTGATAATGTATTAATTCCGACTTCTTTTGTGTTTGCATAAGTTACGCCTGGTTTTTTCCCCTCCTCCTCGTTCCCCCCTTCCTTGTTCTTCCAGATTGATTGAGAGATCACCACCACTCAAAATAAATCAACGGGATTTGGCGCTTCTTGGAGGTTTTGACAGACAGAGACAGACAGACAGACAGACAGACAGAGATAGATAGATAGATAGATAGATAGATAGATAGATAGATAGATAGATAGATAGAGATAGATACATAGATACATAGATACATAGAGATAGGATAGATAGATAGATAGATAGATAGATAGATAGATAGATAGATAGATAGATAGATAGATAGAGATAGATAGAGAGATAGAGATAGAGATAGAGATAGAGATAGAGATAGAGATAGATAGAGATAGAGATAGAGATAGATAGAGATAGATAGATGGAGATAGATAGATAGAGATAGAGATAGATAGACAGACAGACAGACAGACATAGATCTATAGATAGATAGAAGATAGATAGATAGATAGATAGATAGATAGATAGATAGATAGATAGATAGATAGATAGATAGTTCTCTATAGCTATCTATCCATCCATCCATCCATCCATCCAGTGGTGGGATTAAAATAATTTAACAACCAGTTCTCTGCTTTAATGACTGGCTTGGTGGGCGTGGCTATGGCGGGCATGGTCAGGGGCTGTGACAGGCAGCACTCGGCCTCCTGCACCCCCTGGGGAGCAAAAACAGGCCGAGGGGGTACACCGCGCACCGCTCACCCCATTTTCGGCCTAGTAGGCCTCCCTGCAGCCCCCTGGGAGCAAAAACGGTCCGCAGGGGGATGTGTCTAAACCCCCCCCCAATGCTCCGTTTTGGGCTTAGTAGGTCTCCCTGTACTTACCTGGGAGCCTAAACGGGGTGCGTGGGGACCTTCTGGAGAGGGCAGGGAGGGAGGAGCAGGGCTAGCCAGCAATTTAACAACTGGTTTGGCTGAAGTGGTGCGAACCAGTTGAATCCCACCACTGATCTATCTATCTATCTATCTATCTATCTATCTATCTATCTATCTATCATCTATCTATCATCTATCTATCATCTATCATCTATCTATTTATCATCTATCTATCATCTATCTACCTATCTCTCATCTGTCTGTCTGTCTGTCTGTCTGTCTGTCTATCTATCTTCCTATCTATCTATCTATCTATCTATCTATCTATCTATCTATCTATCTATCTATCTATCTTCCTATCTTCCTATCTATCTTCCTATCTATCTTCCTATCTATCTATCTATCTATCTATCTATCTATCTATCTATCTATCTATCTATCTTCCTATCTATCTTCCTATCTA
Source organism: Pantherophis guttatus (assembly GCF_029531705.1). The sequence goes on from NW_026844018.1 coordinate 622,552, forward strand.
TCTTCCTATCTATCATCTATCTATCTATCTATCTATCTATCTATCTATCTATCTATCTATCTATCTATCTATCTATCTATCTCTTTTTTCGAGCGAGACCACAAAGGCTGGCTTAGCTTGTCTGGCAAATGTGCAACCGATTTATTAAATTTCCCTCTGAATGACTCCGAAGCTGGCATGATTCCTTCAGCCTATTTGTGGTTCCAATCCCTTAATTGCCCCATTTAATCCACCTAAAATTATCTATGTATGAAGAGGCAGTTTTTTATGGGCTTGATTGACCCGGATTGCAGTGATTACAGCAAGTAGGTAATAGGCGGTTTCAAAAATAGCTTATTCCTAAATTCCAGGCCTTATTTCCCCCCCCCCCCCCCCCGCAGTTATATTTCACTTCTGGTCATTACCAAGCCTTTGTACATCTATTCATGCTCCAAAAAATCTAACCAATTTTGTTCCTGCTCTGGCTAGTAATCTTTGATTATCCTACAGAGAGTCCTTGATTTATGACCAAATTTAAGAGCATTGCTAAACAAGGAGGTTTCTAAGTGAATCACACCAAATTTTTACAAATTTGATTGAATTTTGATTGTGGCATACAGGTAAGTTGTCAATTTACAACAATTCTTTTAGTGACCGTTCAAAGTTACAACAGCACTGAAAAAAGTGACTTATGACCGTTTCTCACACTTCCCCATGGACATGGGGATCAAAATTCAGTCAGCAGCTGACTCACATTTATGACGGTTGCAGTGTCCTAGGGTCACGGGAAACCAGATTCACTTAACAACCAAGTGACCCATTTAACGTCTGCAGTGATTCACTTAACAAGAAAGGTCATAAGATGGGACAAAAGTCACTTAACCAACATTTCACTTAGCAACAGAAATGCTGGGCTCAATTGTGGTCGTAAGTTGAGGAATACCTGTACAGTTTTTCTCAATCTTGGCAACTTTTAAGATATGTGGATTTCAAGTGGCTGGGGAATTCTGGGAGTTGAAGTCCACACGTCCCAAAGGTTGAGAAACACTGCTCTAAAGGATGGATCCATACAGATTTCAGAGGATATCCTGGAAAATTAACACATTTCCCACAAATAAGCAGGAGAAAACTGCATATTTAGCACACCTTCGTGTACAGCCTGAAAAATCAGGGTTCAAAATAAAAAATGGCAGCCTTTTCTGATATTTTGCAAGGCAAACACGAATACAACAAATGCTTCCTGATGTAACGTTTCCCTCTTTTATGTATTAGATTCATTTCCCATCAAGATGAACAGCCTGGCAACATTTTTTTCCCCATGGATTTAGTGTCAGAATCAAGGCTTGTACCGCACCAGCGCCGTGTGCTGCGGCATTTTTGTGCATTAGTGCATTGGGTGCACCGGGAATTTTCGGGAGCCAACCCCGAGTAATAAACACGAGATGTGACAAACTCATTCATCATCCTGGCTTGGAAGAAAACTTTACATTTTTTAAAACCGATTATGGTTCTGAAAAGAGCCTGTGTGCTTGTGCGCACTTCTATATCTAGGCATTTGATTGTATTATATATAACACATATTTGATTATCTTTGAGGCGTGATATATCTCACTTATCAGATGATAAATGGCAGCGAAATTGACCCTCCGACCTTACAAAAATGAAGGCAGGCAGGGCTATTCTTCAATTTTTTATGTTTTATTTTTTTTTCCTCCTGAAACAGATGGAGTGACTTTAAAATATTAAACAGCCGCTCCCGGCATTTCAGGATTTAGAGAATCTGAAACAATGGCCTATCTGGAGAGCTGTGGTTAAGATGGAATATATGGGGGGAAAAAGCAGAAATGGACCAAATTGAGCCAACTGTAAAAATTATATTTCGCAAGCCAATCCGTGCACAATAAAACCTTGGCTCTGTTTGCAGTGGTGAGAGTAGAAATGAATGAATTAGAACAAGGGGGATAATGTGACGCTGAACCTAAACGCAGGAAGTCCTCGGCTTACAACTCGTTCGCTTAGTAACCGTTCGAAGTTATGACAAGACTGAAATAAGTGAAATAAGTGACCGGACGGTTTCGGACCGTTGCAGCATTCCTGCGATCACGTGATCAAAATTCAGACACCGGGCAACCGGTGTATTTATGATGGTTGCACTGTCCCTGGGTCAGGTCAGGGGTGAAATGTTCCCGGTTCGGACCGGATCATCTGATCCGGTAGCGATGGAGGTGGGTTGTTCGGAGAACCGGTAGCAAAAATCCCTGCCCCCACCCCCACCCCCGGCCAATGCCCAGCTGAGCCGCACGATCATCAGAGGCTTTTTCTTTTTAAAACCCCCTGCCGATCAGGCAACTCAGCTGGGATCATCAGAGCCTTTTGAAAGCATTTAGCCGAAGAGGTTGTAGAAAAAAATGGTTTTAAAAGAAAAAAAAAATCGGCCATGCCCACCCAGTCACATTAACCCCCCCCCCACCCACGCCCACAGAACCGGTAGTAACAAATTTTAGATTTCACCACTGGGTCTGGTGATCATCGTTTGCAAACTTCCCGGAAGCCCGGATTCACTTAACAACCACTTGTCTTCCTTCACAACTTCAGCGACTCGCTTAACAACTGGGGTAGAAAAAGTCATAAGATGGGGCACAGCTCACTTAGCAAGCGTCTCGCTTAGCCGCAGAAATTTGGGGACTCCGTTGTGGTTGTAAATTGAGGATTTCCATCTATCCTTAATTCCAAATATTTATGGCTATAAATATATACCGTGTTTCCCCGAAAATAAGACCCTGTCTTATGTTTTTTTTGAACCCCGAAATAAGACCCTGTCTTATGTTTTTTTTGAACCCCGAAATAAGCGCTTGGCCTTATTTTGGGGGAGTTCTTATTATTTTGGGGTGCGTGGAGCAAGATGGGGCTCCTCTTGCCGTCTTACCGGATTTCCAACTCTGTCTCCCTAACCAGAGGAAATGGCAGGGACTGGCTGCATATGTGTTTAAATATTTTCAGGGAGGGTTTATTTTTGGGGGAGGGCTTATTTAAGCGCATGCGCTCAAAAGCCCAATTGGGCTTATTATCAGGAGATGTCTTATTTTCAGGGAAACAGGGTATATATCAGTGATGGCTAACCTTTTTGCCATCGCGTGCCAGGAGAGGGGAGGCGGGGGACGGTCGCACGTGCACGTGCGCATGCGCGTGCAAACCCCCCACCCCCACTCCTGGCACATGATGGCCTGGTAGGCCTGTTTTCTTTCTTACCTGGTTCCAGATCCTCTCTATTTATCTGGGAAGAGCGAAATCATCCTTTCTCATTCTCTCAGAGGCCCTCCAAAGGCCTGAAACAGCCCATTTCCCAACTCCCGGTGGAACAGGAAGTGACTTTTTTGCTGTCCCCAGCCTCCAGAGCCTCTCTCGGAGTCTGTAGGAGCCTCTCTAGGAGTCTCTGGAGGCTGGGGACAGCAAAAAACGTCACTTCCTGTTCCACCGGGAATTGGGAAATGGGGCCTTTCAGGCCTCCGAGGGAGTGGGAAAGGCTGTTTTCGCCCTTCCCAGATAAATAGAGAGGATCTGGAGCCAGGTAAGAAAGAAAAACGGGCCTTCCCCACCTCCCACCCCCCAGGCCCTCCAGAGACAGGAAACAGCCTGTTTCCCTACTTCTGGTGGGTCCAGAAGGCCCGAAAATCAGCTGGCCGGTGCGCACATGCGCCCCAGAGCTGAGCTGGCGTGCCCACTAATATGGCTCTGCGTGCCACCTGTGGCACGCGTGCCATAGGTTCGCCATCCCGGGTATATATAGTTTGGCAGTTCGAATCTCACTGTCAGCACTTCAAGCTGCATTTACTCTAGTGCTGACATAAGGAGAAGCGAAGGCGTCTGGAAAGGGACGTTTGACTTTTCACCTACTTATTTTCCCTGGAGATAATATCCCCTAGGAGATGGGATGGGAGGAGGAAATTCCTTTGAGCTGGAGCAGTAGATTAGGGGTAGAGTGACTTGGAAGATGGCCAATGAGTGCAGAGGAGTGGGGAACGGAAAGGGAGGGTTTTGAGTCTGGAAGTCAGTGTTGGCTGCGATGAGTCAGAGCTAGAATCTCGTGCTTAATAAATGGGAGTTTTTCTTCAAAGACTTTGTTTGAAATGCAGTTTATTTGAGACGACCTCGAAACCTGACACTCACGGTTTGCTCAAGGTTGACTCAGCAAGAGAGGGATTGGCCCAAAGTCAACCAGCTGACTTTCCCGTGTAAGGCAGGACTAGAATTCACGTCTCCTGGTGATTGGGTCAAAGTCATCCAACTGGTTTTCTGGCCTGTGGCGGGACTAGCACTCACCGTCTCCTGTTGATTGGCCCGAAGTTACCCAGCCGGCTTCCATGTCTTAAGGCGTGACTAGAACTCACGTCACCAGGTTTCTAGCCTGGTGCCTTAAACCAGATGCCCCCAACCTTTTGAGCACTGGGGACCAGTTCCAGGTTTTTCTGCAGACCTGAGGGGCAGCCTGGTTTCGCATGTTGTCCGCATCTGACAGATGGGGCTTCGTTTGTTTGTGCGAACCAGTTACTGGCATGCCACGGACCAGCGGTTGGGAACCCCTGCCTTAAATCACTTCCATGGTTTATTCTATTCTATTTAGAGTGGTGCGGTGGCCTAGTGGTAGAGCTCTCGCCTCACAATCAGGAGTCTGTGAGTTCGATCCTGGGTAGGGTCAGATATTTCTCTCTCTGGGCACAATGAGAATATATCTGCTGAACAAAACTCTGCATTGGCGACAGGAAAGGCATCTGGCCAGTAAATACTCAGCTCCATTCAGTTGCCCAGACTTTACCCCGCAAGGATTATGGGGTCGTGAAATGAAGATGATAATGATGATTTATTCTATATATTTTTTTTTGCTTTAATTTATATGCCGCCCTTCTCCGGAGACTCAGGGCGGCTTACAATGCTTAAGCAATAGCCTTCATCCTTTTGTATATTTTATACAAAGTCAGCTTATTGCCCCCCACAATCTGGGTCCTCATTTTACCCACCTTAGAAAGGATGGAAGGCTGAGTCAACCTTGAGCCTGGTGAGAATTGAACTCGCAGTAATTGCAGGCAGCTGGTCTTAATCACAATGCTCAGTCTGCTGAGCCACCAGGCTTATAAAAGTACTTCTTTATGAATTACTTTTATAAGCTACCCGTCTCAGTCTTTCAAGGGACTCCGAGCAGCTTGCAATCATAAAAAAAAAAAGCATAGATGTAAAAACATGAAAATCAGGTTTAACAACAATTAAATAAAGAAAGGGTCAATTGTGCATGCTCTCCGTAGATCGCATTTCTGGGAAAGGAAAAGGGGGTTTATTTAATTATAAAGGGGGATTGCTCTGGTTCTTCATCCTAAAATCCCTCCCCCCCAATAATATGGATTTATACAGGATGAGTCACTCTAGGAAGACTGTCTCGTTTTCCTTTAGTTCTGCCTGATATTTCTCAGCGTATCTCTGCACCTGAGGCTTAAATGGGCCTCAGGTAAATCAGGCCAGGAAACGCGCCCCTCCATCACATGATGAGCATCATCATCGTACTTCGGAGCATCTTATAGTCCGAAAAATACAGTAATTGAAACAGATTCATGAAAATACTGTCTCATAAACTGCAAAGCTTGCAGTCTTAAACTTAAAACGTAGGAAAAATCAAAAGAAGCCAACTCAAATAATATTTTCATCTCTATCCTAAATATAATTTGTAGTCAGAAGTAATAATCCTGCTATTGGAAGAGAAAAGCAAGCAGAAGTTGGCTATTTTACTAAATATCTTCAATTGTTTTTAATGTTATTTATTGTCCAAGCCAGATGCCGATCTGGCCTGCTGGATGGTATTTGTAAAGTAATAAAGATATTTGTAAGAGGGGGGGGGGGGAAGAATCAATCATTGTTTTCTGGCAAACATATTTTTTTGCCCCCATTTCCTATTGAGTTTCTGTTGTGTGCACCTTAATTTATAGGGAGTGGAATTGTTGCACCTGCTTTTCTGATGGGCTTAATGCGGAGACGTGGTTATCTGTAATTACAGCCTGATTTTTTTAAAAAACAAACAAACAAACATAAGAGGTCACCGTTAAGTTGCTTCTCCATTCCTCTAGAAGACTTTAGGGAAAAAGAAAACGGCTCTGCAGAGAATCCCGCCTCTGGCTCAGCAGGATGACGTCTTCCATTCCATATTGGCTTCTTTGGCTGTTAAAAAAAAATCAAAGCACACTTGATTTTTTACACACTCTTCTTCCTCCTCCTCCTCCTCCTCCTCCTCCTCCTCCTCCTCCTCCTCCTCCTCCTATCTTCCTCCTCTTCCCCTTCTTCCTCCTCTTTCTTTTTCTCTCCTCCTCTTCCCCACCTCCTCCCCTCCTCCTCCTCTTCCTATCCTCCCCCTCTCCTCTCCTCCTTCTCCTTCTCCCATCCTTCTTCCTCCTCTTCGTCTTTGTCTTCCTGCTCCCCCTCCTCCTCCTCCGGCTCCTCCTCCCATCCTCCTACTCTTCCCCTTCCACCTCCTCTTTCTCTCCTCTTCCTATCCTCCCATTCTCTTCTTCCTTTCCTTCCTTTTCCTCCTCCTTCCTCCTCCTCTCCATCCCATCCTCCTCTTCTTCCTCTTCTCCTCCTTCTCCTTCTCCCGTCCTTCTCCTCCCTTTTCTCTTTGTCTTCCTCCCCCCTCCTCTCTCCTCCTCCTTTCCTGCCCTTCTCCTTCCCTTTGTCTTTGTCTTCCTCCCCCTCCCGCTCCTCCTCCTCCTGCTCCTCCTTCTCCTTGCAAACCCCACTCCCTTCTACCACTGATGATGTTCCCTAGTTGGGTCATGAAATGTCTGCAAGAAAAGCAACAAGCTCAGAGAGCACCAAGGAACCCACCATCCTCCTTCTCCACCACTCCGCAAACCCCATTCCCTCTAACATTGTTGATGTTCCCTAGTTGAGTCATGAAATGTCTGCAAGAAAACAACCAAGCTCAGAGAGCACCAAGGACCCCATGGTTCCCTCCTCTTCTTCTCCTCCTTTTCCTCTTCCAAATATCTTCAGTTTTCTTAGAATTTTTGAAAGTTGGCCAGATACAGCTTTATAGCATTGCTTGGAATTGTGTTTGGTTGTCAGAAAAAAACCCAGCCAGGTAAATTGGCGACGGGAAGGTAGGCTGACCTCACCTGTGACAGTACTCCTATGCTCCCCAAATTCCAGATATGCCCACTTGGGCAAAACGACTTCCCTCCCCTCATATGGCTAAAATCCCCTTGGACCCAAAGGAAAAGAGGTTAAGCAAAGTTTGCTTGTGTGAGATAGTCATTTATGTGTTTGCCTTGGAGAAGGATCCTAAAGAGGCTTGTAATCTGGCCAGGGGGGGATTTGTAGATAATCTGGCAATACAGCAGATTAACCCATTTATTTATACCTATCCCCCAAAGGAGCGTCTTTCAAAAAAACCCCGAAAGTCATCTGAAATTGCCTGCAAATCCGCCCCTCGGTTTCTAATGTGATTTTCATCCTTTTAAGGAGACCCCAACGACAACTTGATCGAAGGTGGCGGGACAAAGTTTGTCTGTAAACCAGGAGCTCGGAACATCACGGTCATCTTCCACCCACTTCTGAGGTACCCCCCCCTCTGCTTCCTTTCTCAGACAGACAGAGAGACAGAGAGACAGACGATGTATGTACGGTGTGCGTGTGTGTGAGTGTAGGTGTAGACAAACAGACTGATAATTGATGGATGAATGGATGGTGATTGAGAGAGAGAGAGAGAGAGAGAGAGATGAGAGAGAGAGAGATGAGACAGACAGACAGACAGACAGATAATAGATAAAAGATAGATAGATAGATAGATAGATAGATAGATAGATAGATAGATAGATAATGGATGGATGGAAGGAAGGAAGGAAGGAAGGAAAGAAGAAAGGAAGGGAGGGAGGAAAGAAAGAAATATAGAGATAGATAAAGAGAGAAGGGGGATAGATGATAGATAGATAGATAGATAGATAGATAGATAGATAGATAGATAGATAGATAGATAGATAGATAGATAGATAACCGTGTTTTCCTGAAAATAAGACCGGGTCTTATATGAATTTTTGCTCCAAAAGGCACTTTAGGTCTTATATTCTGGTTAGGTCTTATTTTGGGAGATACAGTATTAAATGCACCCATCTGGCTGACAAGCTTACTTGGGCTTATTTTGGGGAGTAGGGCTTATATTACGAGCATCCTGAAAAATCACGCTAGGACTTATTTTCCGTTTGGGTCTTATTTTGGGGGAAACAAGATAGATATAGATAGATAGATAGATAGATAGATAGATAGATAGATAGATAGATAGATAGATAGACAGACAGACAGATAGATGGACAGACAGACAGACATAAACAGAGAGATGAAAGATGATATAGATATAGATGGATGAATGGATGGATGGACGGATGTGGATGGAGAGATAGAGAGATGATAGATAGATAGACAGACAGATCAATGATAGGGAGAAAGGATGGATGGATGAATAGAAAAATGTTATAGATATAAATATAGATACACAATTATAGTATAAATGTATAAATATAACCTTTTTTCTGGGCTTGTTGGGACGTTTCATTTCTTTTGTGTGTATCTCTGGGCTGTTTATTGCAAAAACCACGTAATTTGGCGTTGTATCCTTCAGTATCTCAAACACTTTTCTTCCATTAGAAAGAGAGATAATGTCAAGTAGCTAGCCCTTAACGTTTGCATACATGGGCTTAAGGATGTGGGGGACAATATTTGTAGAAAACTCAGGACAAGAGGTTTCTTTTATGCCTTCTTCAGAATCCATTTGTCCAGATGTGAATGTTTTACTTTAGCTTCCAGCATTTAATTCATGTTCTGTGGAATGATGCGGTGACCTAGAGGAGGAGCTCTGGCCTCAAATCAGGAGTTGTGAGTTTGAGCCTGGTAGAGGCAGATAATTCTCTCTCTGGCACAATGAAATAGATCTGCTGAACAAAACTCCGCATTGGCGACAGGAAGGGCATCCTGCCAGTAAACACTCAGCTAGCTCCATTCGATTGCCAAGATATTCAGTTATCTACAAGGATTATGTCGATAAGAAGATGATGATGGTTGAGTTAATTTCATGTTCTCTAGGTTTAATTCAGAGGTGGTTTTTTCTCTTTTTATTAATTTATTCTGATATAGAGATGGTGACAATCAAAGTACATCTACCATCTTCAGGCCTTGGAAGTGCTCGATAGCTTGAAAAAAATGGCAATCCAGTCTCAACTTCTGGCTGACTGTGCCACCAATCATAATAATACTAACGATGTTCTCAGCAAGATAGGTCCCTTTGCAAGATACAAATCTTGGACTTTCCCCACTAATTATTGCTCTTTTAAGTCTTTAAAACACAACAATTATTCCGCCTCCCATCTCGCCAGCAGAATACAAGCATTAAAAGAGTTTATCATCAACGCTTAAAACAATGAAAGCATAAACATAATGAAAATAAGTAGAAGACAACTTATTGCAGGAGATGTGAGTAGGAAATGCCAAATGTTGACAGATCCTTCCATCCCTCAGCCAACCAACCATCAACAGGAATTGGAAGATCTTGTACAGTCATTTCTGCCATCATGATTCAATACAAACTCTAGGCCAGGGTGAGCAACGATAGCAACTCTGTGGACTTCAACTCCCAGAATTCCCACCTCTGGCCTACAGTAGGCCATATGCTTTTATATTGTTCCTTATGTAAAGGATCCTTATATATCCTGTTTTGAAGAATTTTAATGCAGGCTGGGGAATTCTGGGAATTGGAGTCCACCCATCTTAAAGCATGCTTGACTGGGGAATTCTGGGAGTTGAAGTCCACCCATCTTAAAGCATGCTGGCTGGGGAATTCTGGAGATTGAAGTCCACCAATCTTAAAGCATGCTTGACTGGGGAATTCTGGGAGTTGAAGTCCACCCATCTTAAAGCATGCTGGCTGGGGAATTCTGGGAGTTGAAGTCCACCAATCTTAAAGCATGCTTGACTGGGGAATTCTGGGAGTTGAAGTCCACCCATTTCAAAGCATGCTGGCTGGGGAATTCTGGGAGTTGAAGTCCGCCCATCTCAAAGCATGCTGGCTGGGGAATTCTGGGAGTTGGAGTCCACAGTTCTTAAAGCTGCCAAGTTTGAAACAAATCTGACATATGTCATGGGTATTGACTGGGGATCACGAACACTTCAGATACATTACAGGAGAGTTCCCATCATCATATTGGGTAGGATTTATGAGACTTCTAATCCAAGAACCTGGAAGAGCATCAGACTTGAGAGGGGTGTGCAAAGTTTTTAAAGTTTGGATGCTAAAAAAACCAATGCATCCTCTAGGCATCTCTTTAAAACAACTAAATGAGTTGGTATTAAATATATTTCTTCTGTACAACGACAGCTGAGTGTTAACATTTTAGAAGTTTTTACCCTATGGAACAATCTACCCCCAGAGATACGAGTGATCTCCGACCTCCGGACTTTTCGTCGGGCCCTAAAAACTTATTTTTTTCAGCTAGCCGGTCTGTCCTGATTTTAGAGTTAGTTTTAAAATTTTAATATTTATTTTAATTGACAAGTTTTAAATTCTGGGCCAAATTTATAAATTATTTTAATTTTGTTTTTTAACTGTGATGTTTGTATAGATGTTTTTTATCTGGCTGTTCACCGCCCTGAGTCCGAAAGAAGAAGGGCGGTATAGAAATTCGAATAAATAAATAAATAAAATAAATAAATAAGTCAGTGCAATCCTAGGCTGCATAAATCAGAGGGATAGAATCAAGATCACGTGAAGTGTTAATACCACTTTGTGGTATTGGTAGATATGAGTAGGCCTCGGCCTACTCCACAGTTGGAATCCTGCATCCAGTTTTGGTCGCTAAGATGTAGAAAAAGATGTGGAGACTCTAGAAAGAGTGCAGAGAAGAACAGCAAAGAAGATTAGAGGACTGGAGGCTAAAACCTATAAAGAATGGTTGCTGGAATTGGGTATGTCTAGTTTGATGAAAAGAAGGACCAGGGGAGACATGATAGCAGTCTTCCAGTATTTGAGGGGCTGCTACAAAGAAGAGGGGGTCAAGCTATTCTCCAAAGCACCTGAAGGCAGAACAAGAAGCAATGGATGGAAACTAACCAAGGAGAGAAGCAACCTAGAACTAAGGAGAAATTTCCTGACAATGAGGACAATTACCCAGTGGAACAACTTGCCTCCAGAAGTTGTGAATGCTCCAACACTGGAAGCTTTTAAGAAGAGATTGGATAACCATTTGTCTGAAATGCTGTAGTGTCTCCTGCTTGAACAGGGTTGGACTAGAAGACCTCCAAGGTCCCTTCCAACTCTGTTATCCTTTTACTTTGCTAATCTATCCTCACGTCTCTTTCCTTCAACCTTGATGGCCAATGCCCTCCCTTGCCTTCTTTTGGTTGCAGCTTTGAGTTGTCTTTCTGAGCCCCCTTTGGCTGCAAACAACGTCATTCATTATGGATCAGGAGCGGAGAAAAGTTTAGTGGTGGCTGGCAGCAAATGGCTTATGATTTGCTGCCAGTTATGATTAATAAGCAGCCCAGCCGAACGCTCCAGCGTTGGCTGCAAGCTAAGCTGATTTCTTGATAAACAGGTTTTGGGCTTTACAAGCCCCGCCAAACGAAGCCTCTTCTGTCTTCCCAAGCAGAGTGTCAATTATTAAAAGGCATTAGAAATTCTTAAGGTGGAAACTCATCAGGGGCTGCTAGGCCTTGCAAATATCTCAGCTGAGGAAGATGGAAGATGGGAAACTTAATAGAGCACCGTTCGGGTTTAATCTCCCCACTTGTGTCTTCCCGCCCGCAATGATTAATTTTCTTTTTATCATCAGTGTCTGAAGCAGCAGCAGCAGCTCTCCTGCTCAATTGTTAATAGGTTTTCGCCATCTTGCACTCTTTTTTTTACTTTTGGGCAATTTAATTCTGGGCCCTGAGTAGCGGTGCGGCGGCCTAGAGGTGGAGTTCTGGCCTCACAATCAGGAGGCTGTGAGTTCGATCCTAGGTAGAGGCAGATATTTCTCTCTCTCTCTCTGGGCACACTGAAAATATATCTGCCGAACAAAACTCCTCATTGGCGACCAAGAAGGGCATCCGGCCATTCAAACATTCTGCTAGCTCCATTCAGTTGCCCAGACTCCAGCCCGCCAGGGATTATGGGGTCGTTAAAAGAAGATGATGAATTCTGGGCCCTGAGTGAGTAGACTTTTAAAAATCTGTGTTTTTTTGTTTTTTTTAAATAATCGCTGATTGAACGATGTGCGATCGAGTTGGTGCTTGACTCTGAGCAACGACGTAGATTGATCTTAGCCGGGATGATCTCTTACGAATGAAGGCGTAAGAGGATAACGCGTCCCAGGATAACGTTGCAGGATCCAAACTGGGTCGGTCACCGGGACCAGAGATTTAGTCCTCTGAGCTTTCGGATTCACGCTGGAGCCCATCCTCAGGGAACATCTCTATAGCAGAGGGTGATAGAGAGAAGTTGCCTGGGGATCCCAAAGGGCTTCCCCCCCCCACCAAGAGGCACCTGGACTTTCTGATTTTTCTTTGAAGACGTTTTGCTTCTCATCCAAAAAGCTTCTTCAGCTCAAAGCCGCCTCCTCTTTATAAACTCCACTTCCTTGTAGCACTGATGATGTTACCTAGTTGGGTAATGAAATATCTTCAAGGAAATAACCAAGCTCAGGGAGCACCCAGAACCCCACGGTCCTCCTCCTCCTCCCCTCCCTCACTGTAACCCCCACTCCCTTAAACACTGATGTAGCTACCTAGTTGGGTCATGAAATGTCTGCAAGAAAACAACCAAGCTCAGAGAGCACCAATGTCTCCACAGTCATTCCTCCTCCTCCTCCTCCTCCTCCTCCTCCCCCCCAAAACCCACACTCCCTTCTAGCACTGGTGCTGCTACCTAGCTGGGTCATGAAACATCTGCAAGTAAACCACCAAGCTCAGAGAGCACCGAAGACCCCACAGTTCCTCTCTTCCTCCTCCTCCTCCTCCTCCTCCTCCTCCCTGCAACCCACACTCCCTTCTAGCACTGATGCTGCTACCTAGTCGGGTCATGAAACGTCTGCAAAAAAGCAACCAAGCTCAGAGAGCACCAAGAATTCCATTGATATCTTCCTCCTCCTCCTCCTCCTCCCCCCTTTAAAAAGAAGAAAAAAAACCCTCATTGATTCGCAGAGACTTCCCGCAGACTTGCGTGGCGAAAGAAAAAGCGGATGACAAGCGATCAGTTTTGATTCCTCACGTCGGCAAAGGGCTAACGACGGCATCGTCAACCAGCCCTCGCCGTCTTTCATAGAGTTGTCAGCCGCCGCGTGGTGACGGGGAAGGCAGCCCTCCTTGGCGAGAGAGAAGAAAAGAACCCCCCCCCCCTCCTTCCTCCAAAGTGACCGCTTTTGCTGTGGTGTGTAGTTCCGGCTGTGCCTCTCGAGCGTTTCTGTCAGCTTGTCACGGCCGATCAGATCTCATCTGCGCGGCTGACGTTCCAAAAGCAGGCAAGGCATCCTGGAAAGTCCTGGGCGGGTTGCATTTTCTCTTCCCTTTCTTCTGGTTTGGCCATTGGAATAGCAATTTCTACACCCTGCTTGGGTTGCCTTAGCTCTTGATGGCCAGGCGCCGGGAAATAATGCACATCATAAAAATGGTTAGGGCAGGATTTGCGGCGGGAGGCTCTCTCTCTCTCTCTCTCTCTCTCTCTCTCTCTCTCTCCTCTCTCTCTCTCTTATTTTTTTCTCTTTCTCTTTCTCTCTCTCTTTCTCTTATTCATCTCCTTCTGTTTCTCTGGTCTTTCTTGCCTTTTTTCTTTCTCTCTGTCCCCCTCCCTCTTTCTCTCTTTCTCTTCCTCTCTCATTCATTCTTTTTCTCTTTTTTCTTTCTTTCATTCTTTCTTTCTCTCTCCTCTCTCTCTTCATCCATCCATCTATCCAATCTCTCTACCATCCATCCATCCAATCATCCATCTACCTATCTCTTCCCTCCCCTCCCCCTCTCATCTATCTCTCATCTATCTATCCATCATCCAACCATCCATCCATTTAACCTCTCTCTCTTCCCTCCCTCCCCCCCTCCTCATCTATCTATCCATCCATCCATCCATTCTCTCTCTTTCTTTCTCTCATCTTTCCAACCATCCATTCTCTCTCATTCTTTCTCTCATCTATCTATCCATCCATCCATCAATCTTTCTCTCTCATCCATCCATCCATCTCATCCATCTACTTTCTCTTATCCATCTGTCCATCCATCCATCTATCTCTCCATCCGTCCTTCCTCTCCCTCTCCCTCTCCCTCCTCCCCCTCCCCCTCTCATCTATCTCTCATCTATCTATCCATCAATCCAACCATCCATCCATTTATCCTCTCTCTCTTCCCCTCCCTCCCCCCCTCTCTCATCTATCTATCCATCCATCTATCCATTCTCTTGCTCTCATCCATCCATCCATCCACCCTCCCTCTCTCTTTCTCTCTGTTGTACAATAGGCTTGTCACACCGGGAGGCCAAGACGGCATTTGCTACATCTCAATCTACTTGGCACATCAATAACCACTTGGGAGAAGAAAAATGATTTTTTGTGACAGGCGCCGTCTTCTCCGACTTCTTTTCAAGTAGAAGCAGAAAGGCTCTGTTGATGGGAAGTCACCGGGTCTGTACAAGCTGGGTGGATTGCCTTGTTGTGAACTGTATGGCATGCAACGTTCTCCTGGTCACGGGGCAAAACACAATCACAGGGGAAGGGACCTCGGAGGCCTTCTAGTCCAACCCCCTGCTCAAGCAGGAGACCTTATACCGTTCCAGACAATTGGCTGTCCAGTCTCTTCTTAAAACCCTCCAGTGATGTAGTACCCACAAGGGCAGAGAAGAGCAACAAAGATAATTAGGGGACTGGAGGCTAAAACATACAAAGAATGTACACATGAATTGGGCATGTCTAGTTTAATGAAAAGAAAGACTAGACTAGACCAGACCAGACCAGACCAGACCAGACCAGAACAGAACAGAACAGAACAGAACAGAATAGAATAGAATATAGAAAAATAATAGAATGGAGAGGAGTGGAGTGGAGTAAGAGTGGGAGTGGGAGTGGGAATAGGGTAGAGTAGAATGAATAGAATAGAATAGAATAGAATAGAATAGAATAGAATAGAATAGAATAGAATAGAATAGAATAGAATAGAATAGAATAGAATAGAATAGAATAGAATAGAATAACAGAGTTGGAAGGGACCTTGGAGGTCTTCTAGTCCAACCCCCTGCCCAGGCAGGAAACCCTACACTACTTCAGACAAATGGTTATCCAACGTCTCCTTAAAAACTTCCAGTGTTGGAGCATTCACAACTTCTGGGGGCAAGTTCTTCCACTGGTTAATTGTTCTCACTGTTAGGAAATTTCTCCTTCATTCCAGGTTGCTTCTCTCCTTGATTAGTTTCCATCCTTTGCTTCTTCTCCTGCTCTCAGCTGCTTTAGTTTGACCATTCATCTACCTGTTTACTTACCTGCCTAATCAAGCTATCCAGCTCTGTCTGTCTGTCCATCCCTCCATCCCTCCATCCATTCATTCACCTACCTCCCCCACCTAGTTATCTATTTATTTACCTACCTCCTGCCTAATCAAGCTAGCCAGCTCTGTCTTTCTACCTAATTCTATCGTTCTCTCTTTCTCTCTCCATCTCCATCTCTATCTCTATGTCTTTCTTTATCCAATAAACAGCTTTACTCCAGATGCTCTTAAATATACGGTCCAATACTGGAAGACAGCTATCATGTCTCCCCTAGTCCTTCTTTTCTTAGGATTAACATGGTAGTAGCCTTCCAATATTTGAGGGGCTGCCCAAAGAAGAAGGAGTCAAGCTATTCTCCAAAGCACCTGAAGGCAGGAGAAGAAGCAATGGGTGGAAACTAATCAAGGAGAGAAGCAACCTAGAACAGGGATCCTTCAACCCCCAGTCTGTGGACCAGCACTGGGCCCTAGCATGCTAGAAATTGGACCTCACAAACAAGCAAAACCCCATCCATGGGATGCAGGCAGCACACAAAACCACATCTTCTTCCAGTCCACTGAAAGACCTCTCTCCACAGAACCGGTCCCTGGTGCCCAAAATTTTGGAGGCAGCTGGACTCAAACTAAGGAGGAATTTCCTGACACCGAGAACAATTAATCAGGGAAAGCTCCTTGCCTCCAGAAGTTGTTGGGGCTTCCAACACTGGAGGTTTTTATCCTGGCCAACCATCTGTCTGAAATGGTATATAGGTTCTCCTGCATGGACTGGGGGTTGGACTAGAAGACCTCCAAGGTCCCTTCCGACTCTGTTATTCTGTTTTATTCAGTATTGAAGAAGGAATGAATTGGAGAAACGAAGGATGAGGAAAAAGGGGTCGGTCGCTGCATTTTCAAGTTTGGAGCTGCTCCGTTTGTGAAGAGGCAGCCAGGTGTTCCCCATTGGTGCAAGAGTAATGCAATTAAACCAAAGTTATGCACGGGCATCTGCGCTTAGGAGCCTCGGCCCTTTCAGTAGGCTGGCGAAACATTTCTTTGACATCCCAGAATGTTCCTCTTCTGTCAAAGCCACGTGGCTCTTCAGTATAATTATACGTTTTGTGGAATATATTTATTAGCAGGCAGTTGGATAACAGATGTCTGCCATCCTGAGGCTGGGGGAGAGAGGGGACGTGAAACTATTTGTGTTTTCAGATGGCGGAAATGCCGGAAGTCATGATCCTTTGAGCGTTTTGGACCAAGGCAGTTTGAAGATGTCAGCATCAGCCATGGTTCATCAGCATCAAATGGCAATTAAGAACGGTTGCAACGCAGGGGAGGGGAAGGGAGGGGAGAAGGGCAAAAAGCTCTTATTGGCTTCATGTATGTAGACATTGTTTATATCTATGTGCCTGTCAATGGGTGGTTTGTCTGAGTGCCAGGTTCCAGGTATTGCCTAGTCTACTGTTTTTGGACTTGGCCTGTTCTAGGATGCTCACAAGTTCCCAGCTGAAACTGTGATTAAGTCTGTCTGGGATGGATGGATAGATTAGGTTAGGTTAGGTTAGGTTAGGTTAGGTTAGATTAGATTAGATTAGATTAGATTAGATTAGATTAGATTAGATTAGATTAGAT
>NW_026844018.1:639838-672338 GCF_029531705.1 Pantherophis guttatus
GAACTTTTGACACGATTCTTTCTCTGTCGAGGCAGCAATTCTTGGCTCACTTTCATAGCCAAAAGCGCTTTTTAAATACCGTATTTTCCGGAGTATACGACACATCTTTTTCCCCCTCAAAAGAGGGTGAAAATCTGGGTGCATCTTATACTCTGAATGTAGCCCCGCCTGGCTTCTCAAATGGAGGTTTCAGCTGAAAAAAACATCAGAAACGAAGCTTCAGAAAAAAATTCTCCAAACAGAGCTTCAGAGGCTTTTTTTCTGAAGCTGTTTCAGAGGCTTTCAGAGGCAGGAAAAAAAGTTTTCTGGAGTTTCAGAAGTTTCAGAGGCAGGAAAAAAAGGAACCTGTTGCTAAAATTCACCTCTGGGTATGTCTAGTTTAATGAAAAGAAGGACCTGGGGTGACGCAATAGCAGCATTCCAATATTTAAAAGGCTGCCAGAAAGAAGAGGGAGTCAAACTATTCTCCAAAACACCTGAGGGCAGGACAAGAAGCGATGGGTGGAAACTAATCAAGGAGAGAAGCACCTTAGAACTAAGGAGAAAATTCCCGACAGTGAGAACAATTAACCAGTGGAACTCCTTGCCTCCCAGAAGTTATAAATTCTCCAACACTGGAAGTTTTTAAGAAGAGACTGGATAGCCATTTGTCTGGAACAGTATAGGGTCTCCTGCTTGAGCAGGGGGTTGGACTAGAAGACCTCCAAGGTCCCTTCCAACTCTCTGTTATTCTGTAATAAGAGAAAGGTTTTCTGCAGCAGAATTCTCATTCCATAAGCGGCTATTGAAGCAAAGATTGAAAGCTTAATAGCAGATGCGCTCTCTAGTCAAAAAGCATCACGGAATGCCCACTTCATTACCTCTAAGTGCTTTTCTAAGAATTCACGCATAAAATGCCATTTAAAAAATAAAAATAAAGGGCAGTGCTCTTGACGTGCCTCTGGGCCACTCATTCCCTCCCCCACCCCCATTTGCAGAAAGGAGAAAGTCCGAAACCAGGCAGCAGCCCGAGTTGTATAAATAAGTTTAAATGAGTCTCTCAATAAAGTGACGTTAAAACTGTACTACTCAGCTTTTACTATTTGGAATCCTATCAGCCGGTGCAATTCAGTAGAAGGGTTCATTTCTCAAATGAAAGCGGGTCATATTGTACCAGCCAGGCTTCCTACGAGAGCGGAAATTTGTGCTTGTGGTTATTTTTAATGAACATGGTTCCTCCTTGAAGTCACGATGACAGGAAGGGGCACAAGAGAGAAGGCGAGTGGGAGGAAGAATTGTTCTTTCAATACCTAGTACTGTGATGGTGAACCTATGGCACACATGTCCGAAGTGACACGGGGAACCAAGTCGCCTAGCACACGTGGCATCGCCTATTCCTCTTCCGGGGTTTCTGGCGCACATGCGCACACGACAATCAGCTGGCTTTTGTGCTTGCGGCAGTGCCAGAAACCGGAAGAGCTGGTCTTCCATTTTCCGGCGTGAGCATGTGTGCCGGCCAGTTGATCTGCGCATGCACATGTGTGGCAGTAACTGGAAGACTTGCTGGCTGGCACGCATGCGCGCGCTGGAAACCAGAAGTACTTTATCCAGTGCTCGAGATGCCACCTGGGCAGCTCTTCTTCCTGGTCACGGCCCTGGCGAGCGCACGAAGTTCTCCCTTTTCGGCACTCGATGCTGCGCGCATGCGCTCCCTTTTCGGCACTGAGTACCGAAAAGGTTGAACATCACTGACCTAGTAGATTATGTTCTCCTGAGCTTTACCCAACTAGGGAACATCATCGGTGCTAGAAGGGAGTGGAGTTTATGGAGAGGAGGAGGAGGAGGACTGTGAGGTCCTTGGTGCTCTCTGAGCTTGGTTGTTTTCTTGCAGACATTTTGTGACCCAACTAGGGAACATCATCAGTGCTAGAAGGGAGTGGAGTTTATGGAACGGAGGAGGAGGAGGAGGACAACTGTGGGTTCCTTGTCTTTCTGATTGTTTTCTTGCAGACATTTCATGACCCAACTAGGTAACACCATCAATATTATTGAGTGCAGGGGTCTTGCTTGCTGTTTATATACAAGTAGCTTGTCCTGTCAAGGTTGGTGGGAGTATTTTCACTGGTTCCTTGTTTAGGTTGCTGTTTACTTGTTTTTCTGAGTTGGTAGTTCCTTGATTTGCCAATCTGACCGGAAGTAATAAGAAGTGACATTTAAACCTTTACTAGAGCTCCAAGACTGGTCAACCAGTTTTTGTTAGGCCCTTTATGAACCTGGGACTGGATTATAACAGACCAAGCTGTGATGCCTACACTATGCCTTTTTCTTCAAAGCTGCAACCTGTAGGGTTATTTCCACAGCAGTGTTTCTCTTCGAAGAAAGGGCTCAAAAGTGGCACAAAACCCCCCCCGTCCCCGGTTGAAGCAGGCATGACCTGGAGAGATCCGCGCCAGCTTCACCCAAGGACATCCGCGGTGCTTTGCCCCAACTTTGGTGGCGCATCCCAGCAGCTCAAGGCCAGTGAAGCTGTCAGAACCGTTCAGCCTGATGTTGAGAGATGTCTGGGGAGAGGCATCCTGATGGAAGTGCCCTTTGCTGGCGCCCGGAAGGAACCAGGGCAGTCAACGCTAGCCGAACGTTGAAGCCACCACAGCTGCCTGCCTCTGGCTTTGCAGTTTTGAACATGACAAACTCAGCCCCCCCCCAAAAATATTTGGATCCCAGAGATAGCAACTTTGGAGAGGGATTCTCTAAATGGAACGGAAGCAGGGGTGAAATCCAGCAGGTTCTGACAGGTTCTGGAGAACCGGTAGCGGAAATTTTGAGCAGTTCGGAGAACCAGCAAATACCGCCTCTGGATGGCCCCAGAGTGGGATGGGAATGGGGATTTTGCAATATCCTTCCCCCAGGAGTGGGATGGGAATGGGGATTTTGCAGTACCCTTCCTGTGCCATGCCCACAAAGCCACGCCCACAAAGCCACACCACGCCCACCAAGCCACGCCCACAGATCCGGTAGTAAAAAAAAATTGGATTTCACCACTGAATGAAAGCTATACCGCTAGAGCAGTGATGGTGAACACGCGTGGATGTGTGTGCATGTGCGCATGCTGGAGCACTGGACCCACGCCAGCGTCGCAGAGATAAGTGCGCGTAACAGAAGAAAAGGCGTGCCCGAGATTAGGCTGAGTCACTGGACTACACCCCACAGGGTATAAAAGGGAGCGTGGTGGCCAGTCAAACCTTGTGATGAACAAAGCTGAAAGCTTCCACGCCATTCTGCATTGCCGGACTTTTGGCTATAGACTTTGCTGGATTATCTCTGGACTTGATTGACTCCATAATTATTGAGCTGTTTCTTTTGATGTACCAGGAGTGGGGAGAAGTTATCTCTCCTCTTTGTAAATAATAAACTCTTGGCAGGCAGCCACTAGGTTGTTGCCAAGTTCCGTTACCATAAGGAAAAGGATTTTGCCGGCTGGTTTGGTCTTTAACTCTTGAACGTCTGTTGGTGTGTGTGCGTGTGGTTGGGGACAGAACAGGTCCTTCCCAGGACCTGGGATAGGCAGTTGTGGATGTTTGATAATGTTAGAGATCCCATCGCAGGATGTAAGCTCTTCCGAGTCAAGCTGCCTTTTTTGCAATTGACCGATGGTGGAATTTTTAATGCCGGTGGTATTCAAGTGAAGCTCCAGCTCTTTTGGGATGACATCCAAGCATTTGTTACTATTGGGACTTATTTTTACAGGTTTAAAGAATGACTGTGGCAAAAGAAAGCAAAGGTAGTGTCAATAGTAATAAACCCCTCAATCTTATGCAATTGACATGCTGGCTGGGGAATTCTGGGAGTTGAAGTCCACATGTTTAAAAAGCTGGGCACTCCTGGATTATACTCTGCTCCAAAATCCATTATTCTGGACCTAGTTTTCTTATCTTTTTAATGTTTCCGGATTACAGAGTGTTACACCTTCGTACCTTCTCCAGCCCCATGGCATCAGGGTCAAAAACTTCAGGGACCTCCACCCAAAGACCCTCACAACACCGTTCTCTCTTCCATCCCTCTTATCCCGTTAGTTTTTTTTCTGTCCATCGCTTGGATTTTTCCAAGTGATTCTGCAGCCGAAGATAAATTGGTAGAGCCTTGGTAGTACAGTGGTCTAAGGCACCCTGTTATTAAGCTGGTTATTAAGACCAGCTGCCTGCAATTATTGCAGGTTCGAATCTCGCCAAGGCTCAAGGTCGACTCAGCCTTCCATCCTTTCTAAGGTAGGTAAATTGAGGACCCAGTTTGTGGGGGCAATAAGCTGACTTTGTATAAATATACAAAAGAATGAAGGCTATTGCTGAGCACATTGTAAGCCGCCCTGAGTCTTCGGAGAAGGGCGGCATATAAATCAAATTAAATAAAATAAAAAATCAGGGCAAGGAACTGAAATCCGAGCCGACAAATAACTTTGAACTTGACTTTGGCCTTAAACCTTGAGGTGGGGTTGGAAAGGGGGATCTTCTCCCTTGCCATGAGACCCCACCCCTGCCTATAAACCCCCCCACCCCCAGATTGTCAGAAGCCATTGGTAATCACAGTGACGTAACGCAGGTTGGCAGATCTGTCCCCTTTGGCCAATATTTTGCCACCGTAGATGGAAGAAGGGAGATGGTGTTAGAGGCCCTGTCGCTTGAGTAGCATGATGGACTGGTCTTTGATCTACCCGGGCGGGGGGCTTCGCGTTGAGTTGTTGCAAAGCCTTTGAGAGTGACAGCTTCTACCGGAGAAGCGCATGGATCGGCGATGACTAAAGAGCATGTTTCGAATGCAGCTCTCCAGGGCACCTTTTGACGGAGAGGCGAGATTTCTCCACCAACCTAAGGCTCCTGGCTACTCCAGCTGTTGTTTTCTGCTGGAACAACTGTCCGCTTTCTGCTTTGTTGGGACTTTCCGGAAACTTCAGTTCAAGTTAACTCTTCTGCTTCTTCCGGCTAAATGCGTATTGTGGGCAAGAGAACCGCAACGCGGCAACTTTCTTTTCTCAAAGAGCGTTGATACCTTGATCTGTCTTCTCTTCTCTACATATATGTCTACCTAACTTTCTTGTCATCGACGGAAGAGAATATTCGTAGGTCGAGGTTGAGCTCTGGGGTCCTGGGTGCTCTCTGAGCTTGGTTGTTTTTTTTTTCTTCAGGACGTTTCATGACCCAACTAGGTAATATCATCAGTGCTAGAAAGAGTGGGGTTTGCAGAGTGGAGGAGGAAGAGGAGGAGGAGGAGGAGGAGGAAGAGAAGAACTGTAGGGTCCTTGGTGCTCTCTGAGCATGTTTTTCTTTTTTCTCAGGACGTTTCATGACCCAAGTAGGTAATATCATCAGGGCTAGAAAGGAGTGGGGTTTGTGTAGAGGAGGAAGAGGAAGACTGATGGGGGGTCCTTGGTGCTCTCTGAGCTTAATTATTTTCTTGCGGATGGCCCTACTAAGTAACATTTTCAGTGCTAGAAGGGAGTGGAGAGGAGGAGGAGGAGGAGGAATATGCTCTCTGAGCTTGGCTGTTTTCTTGCAGACGTTTCATGATCCAACTAGGT
Source organism: Pantherophis guttatus (assembly GCF_029531705.1). Next base: position 645,390 of record NW_026844018.1, read on the forward strand.
AACATCATCAGTGCTAGAAGGGAATGGCGTTTGCGGAGTGGAAGAGGAGAACCGTAGGGTCCTTTGGTGCTCTCTGAGCTTGGTGTTTTCTTGCAGACGTTTCATGCCCCAACGAGGTAACGTCATCAGCGCACCGGCACAGGAGTAACATTATCTCTGAAGAAGCCTGGCATGTTTTGTTCGTCGGCTAGCAAAAATCTGTGGCTTTCACGACTTCCGTATCCCTTTCATTTCCTGAAAAGTAAAAAAAATCCAAAGTAGAGAGAACTACAGCTGTCCACCCTCCGTGCCTTGACAAGCCGTGACATTAATCACGCCAAGTTTTCCATGCGCGCCCCTCATGCCACCCTGACACAAAGGCGAGAATCTGATTTTTTTCCCCCACTTCGACAGAGGTCAATACGACATTGCATCTTACCTTCAATGGCTTCTGTCGGTGTTTGGTTTAGATCAGGGGTCTCCAACCTTGGCAACTTTAAGACTTGTGGACTTCAAAGCTGGCTGAGGAACTCTGGGAGTTGAAGTCCACAAGTCTTAAAGTTGCCAAGGTTGGAGACCCCTGTTTTAAACCATTAAGTGACGGCTCTTTAGTGGTAAGACTTCAACAAATGGATGAACTGCCCTGCCCCGTAATTGACCTCTTGCTTGTATATATATATATTTTTTATTTGATTTATATGCCGCCCTTCTCCGAAGACTCAGGGCGGCTTACAATGTGCTCAGCAATAGCCTTCATCCTTTTGTCTATTTATACAAAGTCAGCTTATTGCACCCCACAATCTGGGTCCTCAATTTACCTACCTTAGAAAGGATGGAAGGCTGAGTCAATATTTGTACTGCTATTGACCGACTAGGGCTGCCGCTTAGAATACAGGAAGTCCTCGACTTACGACACCCTCTCTCCCTCCCCCCCCATGGAGCCCAAAATTTCAGTTGCTAAACGAGACGGTCCTTAAGTGGAGTTTTGCCCCGTTTTAAACGCTCTTCCTTGCCACAGTTGTTAAGCGAAACCCCTGCCGTTGTAAAGTTAGCCACGCGGTTGTTAAGTGAACCTGGCTCCCCCCCCTTGACTTGGCTTGTGATCAAAATGAGGACGCCCGGCCTCTTGACGGTTGCGGTGTCCCGGGTCCTGGGACTCCCCTTTTGCGACCTTCGGACACGCAATTTCCATAGTTCAACATGCAGAAGGGGGACGACTAGGAAATGTGCTCGTCGCTCGTAATTATCTGACAGTATGCCAATAGTATCTCCTGGGTAGAGAGCCAAAGATTAACAGAGATGCTGATAAATCTTAAGAAGAGTTTTGGCTAACCTAAGACTGCGAAGGTCCCTATACAGACAAGAGAAAACTTATGAAACAGTCGTAAGTACTTAAAATTGAGTTCAGAAATATTAATCCCAGCTCTCCCACTACCTTCCTGTTTTAGTCCCTTCCCTTCCTTCCTTCCTTCCTTCCTTCCTTCCTTCCTTCCTTCCTTCCTTCCTCCTTCCTCCTTCCTTCCTTCCTTCCTCTCTAATTACTTCCTTCTTCCCTCCCTCCCAAATCCCTTACTTTCTCCTTCCTACCTCGCTCCATTGCTCCCTCCCTAATTACTTCCTCCCTCCCTCTATCCCTCCCTAATCTTTCCTTCCTTCCTCCCGCCCACCCTAATTCCTTCCTCCCTCCCTCCCTAATTCCTCCCTCCCTCCCAAATCCCTTACTTTCTCCTTCTTTCCTTCCTCCCTCCCTAATTCCTCCCTCCCTCCCTAATTGCTTCCTTCCTCCCTCCCTCCCAAATCCCTTATTTTCTCCTTCCTTCCTTCCTCCCTTGCTCCCTCCGTCCCTTATCCTCCCTCCTAATTCCTTCCATCCTTCCTTCCTCCCTAATTTCTTCCTCTCTCCCTCCCTAATTCCTTCCTTCCTCCCTCCTCCCTCCCTCCCTAATTACTCCCTTCCCTCCTCCCTCCCAGGTCCCTTCCTTTCTTCCTCCTTCCTTCCTCCTCCCTCCCTCCCTTCCTTCCTAATTACATCTTTCCTCCCTCCCTCCCTCATCCATCCTTCCTTCCTTCCTTCCTTCTTCCTTTCCCAACTCACTCCTTCCTTCCTTCTTTTATCTCAAGAGTAGAAATAGAAAAAAATAGGATGAGCTCACTGTTTGGAATTAGAACAAATTGGCTTGAAGTGTTAATTGCCTGCAAAGGTGAATTAGAAATGAGGTGGAAGAACTTGGGAGACATGGTTAAATTCATTTTCTAAAATAATAAGATGTCAAAGATGTGTTGAAAAGAATTGGTCCTAGGTTATCTTGTAAATCTAATACAGATGACTAAATTGATATTCTGTCTGTCTGTCTCTCTCTCTCTGTCTCCATTCATCATCCATCCATCCATCCATCTGTCTGTCTATTATCTATCTCTCTATCTCTATATATCCATCCATTATCTATCTATCTATCTATCTATCTATCTATCTATCTATCTATCTATCTATCATCTATCAAATTTAGGAGGGAAATATAATTAATGCAGCAAATTACAATTGTCAGGCCTGTAACTACAATACTTCTTGCAATGAAATCCTAGAGAATGAACTTAATCAATCCTGCAGCATTTCCCCCAAATCACAAATGTGCTTCGTTTTCCTCCGAAACGATCCCCAGTTGCAAATTTGAGAACCAGTTTGGTGTAGTGGCTCAAGGCACCGGATCCGAAACTGGGAGACAGTGAGTTCTAGTCCTGCCTTAGGCACCACGACATCTGGCTGACCTTCGGCCGGTCCCCTTTCTCTCTCTCTCAGCCCTGGGAAGACGGCGACCACTTCTGCCACCCTTTCCAAGAAAAGCAGAGGGACTTTGCACCATCAACAACAACAACCACAAAACTTGCAGACTTACACAGCACAAACTCATAACATTGGTATTCTGAATTATTTTCTGAATATTTCCCCATGGAAATATTACTCTAAACCAGGGGTGGGCAATTGTGGCTCTTTTACAACCTGTGGACTTCAACTCCCAGAATTCCTGAGACAGCTGGCTCAGGAATTCTGGGAGTTGAAGTCCACAGGTTGTAAAAGAGCCACAATTGCCCACCCCTGCTCTAAACCATTTATCATTAACATCTCTCGAAACTCCCCAATTCCCTCAGCAGCTTTCTTCAGCTATTTTCAAAGCTTCAAGCTATTCTGTTTCATTCCCATTTCTATTCTATTTCTGTCCTGTCCTATCCTGTCCTATTCCCATTTCTATTTTGTTCTGTTCTGTCCTCTTCTATTCTATTCTATTCCCATTTCTATTCTATTTCTGTCAGAGGTGGGTTTCAGCAGGTTCTGACCAGTTCTGGAGAACCAGGTAGCGGAAATTTTGAGTAGTTTGGAGAACCAGTAAATACCACCTCTGACTGGCCCCCCCCTATTTATTCTCTGCCTCCCGAGTCCCAGCTGATTGAAGGAAATGGGGATTTTGCAGTATCCTTCCCCTGCCACGCCCACCAAGCCACACTACGCCCACCAAGCCACACCCACAGAAACAGTAGTAAAAAAAAATTGAATCCCACCACTGATTTCTGTCCAGTCCTATCCTGTCCTATTCCCATTTCTATTCCTATTTTATTCTATTTCATTCCACTACATTCTATTCCATTCTATTCCATTTCATCTTCTCTTCTCTTCTCTTCTCTTCTCTTCTCTTCTCTTCTCTTCTCTTCTCTTCTCTTCTCTTCTCTTCTCTTCCCTTCCCTTCCCTTCCCTTCCCTTCCCTTCCCTTCCCTTCCTTTCCATTCCATATTTTCTATTCTATTCTATTCTATTCTATTCTATTCTATTCTATTCCATTCCATTCCATTCCATTCCATTCCATTCCATTCCATTCCATTCCATTCCATTCCATTCCATCCTATCTTCTATTTTTTATTCTATTCTCTATTCTCTTCTATTCTTTTCTATTCTCTTCTATTTTCTACTCTGTTCTGTTCTATTTCTGATTCTATTCTCTACTCTATTCTATTCTAATCATGAAGCACAAGGAAATTGTTTCTCTTCATGTCGGTAATTAAATGTGATTAGATTAGGGAGGAAATAGATGGTGGGATCCTCCGAGATCAATTGTACTTTAGATTCCATTCTGCAAAGCAGAAACTACATTTTTTATATAATATATTGTTTGCCACGAGGTGCTTTTGAGGATTCCTGAAGATAAATATACTCCTAATTGCCTGCATCCCAGTTTTTTTTTAATACGTCACCAACCATAAAGTGATTTTTTTTTGTACTTGCTGAACCAAGGTTGATGTCCATCAGAACATGGACACAGCATTATTCCTGCGGCCTCTGAATACTCGTGATGAATGTCCATTCAATACGTTTCTCTAACCCAGAGAAAGTAGTTTCTTTCCTATTGATTTTGTTTAGCTCTGCTCTCGACATAAATCCCGCTAACGAAGAAAGAAAATCATTTTTCAAAACCTCCTTCCTCTGGGTCTCCCTTTCCTGGAGATAGGGATGGAAAACATCTCTGAGGCTGGATCTTGTGTGTATTGACCTGTGTGCCAGGCAGGCTGGGATCTGAATCAATGACAGATGGAGAAACGGTGGACATTCTGCTGAAAGAGAAGGAATATCCAGACTGACAAGCTACTGGAATTAACTGTGGTACACAAGAGAGCCAGTCTGGTTGAGTGATTAAGATGGTGGCCTAGAAACCAGGCGACGATGAGTTCTAGATCCACCTTAGACATGGAAGCCAACTGGATGACTTTGGGACAATCACAGGAGCGGTTGAGTTCTTGGTAGTCGCATCTTAGGCATGAAAACTGATCAGGTGACATTGGGCCAATCACAAGGAGATGGTGAGTTCTAGTTCTGCCTTAGGCAATAAAGCCGACAGGTGACATTGGGCCGATCACTAGAGATGCTGAGCTCTAGACTACCTTTATGCATTAAAATCAACTGGGTGACTTTGGGCCAGCGCAAGGAGACAGATAGTTCTAGTCCCACTTTAGGCATGAAAGCCAGTTGGGTGATTTTAGGCCAAACACCAGGAGACAGTGAGTTCTAGTCCCACTTTAGGCATGAAAGCCAGTTGGGTGATTTTGGGCCAATCACCAGGAGACAGTGAGTTCTAGTCCCACTTTAGGCATGAAAGTCAGTTGGGTGATTTTAGGCCAAACACCAGGAGACAGTGAGTTGTAGTCCCACTTTAGGCATGAAAGCGATGAGTAACTTTGGGCCAGTCAGTAGGAGAAGGTGAATTCTAGACCCACGTTAGACCTGAGAGCCAGCTGGGTGATGTTGGGCCAGTCACCAGGCGACGGTGAGTTCTAGTTCCATGATTCACCATTCATGTCTGCTGTCTCAAATCCTTGTCCCCAACACTGCTTTGGATTCAGCAAGCGTCCCTTCTTGACTTTGTTTATTTCATTTTAATATTTCTCCCCATCTGTCAGGCAAATCTGCAGTTGGGCCCTTTGCAGTGGTTGCTTGCCATATGGTTTATGGAGTTGCCGCATAATCTTTATTCATGAGCATCCACTGAAGCTTTCAAGATAGCTATACATTTTCATCTGGTCAATAGGCTTTCTTTCAGCTTTGAAAATATCCCCATATCATGAATAATTACGGAGCGTTTGAGCATAGCAGCTCCGTCTACCTTGTTAATTAGGTCCACTCCAATATGGAAGCAAAGTTAATAGGAAAAGTTGAGAGGGACAGTGTGCAATGAAGTTACCTTCTACCGTCATAGTTAGGAATGCACAACGGATTGTGTTGGTTCATCGCCTGGTCAACTCACGTCTGATTTAGAAGATCAATCAAAAGAGCCTTGGTAGTACAGTGGTCTAAGGCACCCTGTTATTAAGCTGGTTATTAAGACCAGCTGTCTGCAATTACTGCAGGTTCGAATCTCGCCAAGGCTCAAGGTTGACTCAGCCTTCCATCCTTTCTAAGGTAGGTAAATTGAGGACCCAGTTTGTGGGGGCAATAAGCTGACTTTGTATAAATATACAAAAAAGAATGAAGGCTATTGCTTAGCGCATTGTAAGCCGCCCTGAGTCTCTGGAGAAGGGCGGCATATAAATCAAATTTTTTTTAAAAAAAATAGAGCTGGAGGCGACCTTGGAGGTCTTCTAGTCCAGCCCCCTGTTGAAGCAGGAGACCCTATAACAGGGGTCAGCAACCTGCGACTCTGGAGCCGCATGTGGCTCTTTCACCCCTCTGCTACGGCTCCCTGTCACTCAAAATATGAGTCACAACCACCAACGTGCGACACCCACCGGCACACGATTTATTGAGCTTTTCAACCCCCGGTAGGCCAACCATGGATAAATCCAAGAAAAGAAACGTTTCAGAAGAAAATAGAACATTTAATTCAACTACATATGCCAGTTTTGTGGCCGCTCAAGAAATCGTCAGGCACGGGAAGGGTTTTGTGGCTCCCGGTGTTTTCTTTTCTGTGGGAAACGGGTCCAAATGGCTCTTTGAGTGTTTAAGGTCGCAGACCCCTGGCCTATAACATTTCAGACAAATGGCTGTCCAGTCTCTTCTTAAAAACCTCCAGGGATGGAGCACCCACAGCTTCTGGTGGCAAGTTGTTCCACTGGTTAATTGTTCTCACTGTCAGGTAATTTCTCCTTAATTCCAGGTTGCTTCTCTCCTTGATTAGTTTCCATCCATTGTTTCTTGTCCTGCATTCTGGTGCTTTGGAAAATAAGTTGCCCCCCTCCTCTTTGGGGCAGTCCCTCAAATACTGAAGACTGCTATCACGTCACCCCTAGTCCTTCTTTCCTCTTGACTGGCCACACCCAATTCCTCAACCATTCTTCATATGCTTTAATCTCCAGGCCTTTAATCGTCTTAGTTGCTCTTCTCTGCACTTTTTCCAAAGTTTCAACGTTTTTTTAAATAATGTGGCGACCAAAACTGGATGCAGTATTTTTTTGTTTGTTTGTTTCTATCAATAGAGAACATTTCCCCCCGTCTTGTTTAGCGACTGGATTTTTGCTCTGGCCTCCGGGATTTGAGGCAGAGCATACAGAACTAGGTTGCATTATTTATTTATTGTAAAATGTGGGCTAGATAATGGTGTATCACAGCTTGATGGCCTCACAGTTGGCTGAATGACCAGCCCTCGAGATTTTTCCTTAAATGATTTCACTTAGCTTGATGGAAGTATGCAGTAGAGTATCCTATGCCTTGGTCTTGTAGCTGTTCAGTGGCTTTACTGATGACCTGGATGAGGATGGATGGATAGGAAAGGAAAGGAAAGGAAGAGAAGAGGGGAAAGAGAAAGAAGGAAAGGAAGAGAAGAGGGGAAAGGAAAGGAAGAGAAGAGGGGAAAGAGAAAGAAGGAAGGGAAAGAAAGAAGGAAGGGAAGGGAAGGAAAGGAAGATAAGGGAGGAAAAGAGAAAATAGAAAGGAAAAGAAAGGAAAGGAAGAGACGAGGGGAAAGCGAAAGAAGGAAAGAAAGGGAAAGAAAGGGAAGGAGAGGAAAGGAAGAGAAGAGGGAAAAAAGAAAAAAGGAAAGGAAGGGAAAGAAGGGAAAGAAGGAAAGGAAGAGAAGAGAAGGGAGGAAAAGAGAAGAAAGGAAAGGAAGAATATGGCATGGAATAGAGAATGGAACAGAATGGCAGAATGAGAGAAGACAGAATAGAACGAAACAGAACAGAAGACAATGAGAGAGTAGAGTAGAGTAGAATACAATACAATAGAAATTGGAGAAAATAGAATAGAATAGAAAATAGAGAACAAAACAGGACATGTCATTGCAGCTTGCTATGATCTATCCTAGGAGGATGATTAAGGCTGAAGGTTTTGGGTTTTCTTTGATCCTTTTATTGTTTTTATGTTTGTTCTACAGTTGCTGTGATTGTAAACTGCCCAGTGTCGTTTAAGATGGGCAGCCGTATCAATCCAAACCGACAAATAAATAAATAAATAAATAAATGGCCCATGCTCGAAGCGATGCCTCCCCTTACGGAAGAAAAACTCAGAAAAGAACTCTTTGCCGTTCTACCCAATGATTTGAGACATCTGCATTTTTGAAGATGGGGTAACCGGGATTTAATAATTTATTTATTTTTTTAAAGAAAAGCTACGCCGCTTAAAAAAAAAATAAATATCCATTCAGCCCGGAAGGGTCTGCGCACAAAAGGAGGGGAGGCGTGGGCGAACATTAGCAAAGCCGTTGAGAAAAATTGCGACGTGCCGCGCCACAATGGGCTCCATTGAACGAAGCGGAATGTGAAATGAATGGTTGTTATTTCTCACTCACTTTTCTCCAGCCGGCGATTGAGGCATTGCGCGGCACAGCCAGGGAAAAATAACAGGGTGCTCTCTCTCTCTCTTACAATGGCAGGAATTGAGCCGATGCTCAGCCATTCATCCGACATCATTGCCATCCCAAACACGAAAGCTTTACCTATGATATCGATAGGCTCCTTCTTATTGCCGTGTCCCCTTTTGAGAGTCAATCTGTCAGAAATGGACCGCTAAATATTTCAATTTGCTACCCGGAGAACGGAAGCGAGGAATTATTTTTGCGGGGCGAAGCGCAAATTGTGTCGGCTTCTGGGTGTGCACATCCCCTCCAATGCAAAAGGGAGACGCACAATTTGCCGTGCGTTGCCTTGGCGGAGCTGCTTGAATGCTCGCAAAGAAGCAAGTCTAAACCTTGTGTTTGTGTGTCAGTTGCACCCTTTCCTGGATAGGGAGACCCTGCGCTCAGTCACTCGTGCCCTGGTCATCTTCTGTTTGGACTGCATGGGGCTACCCTTGAAAAGTATCTGGAAGCTTCAGATGGTATAGAATCAGTGGTGGGATTCAGCCGGTTCGGGATGGTTGGAGTGAACCGGTAGTTAAATTGCTGGCTGGCCCCGCCCCACCCCTTCCAGACCCATTTTGGCTCCCAGATAAGTGCAGGGAGGCCTCCTAGGCCCAAAAAAGGGGGGGTGGCACCAGGGGTGAAATCCAGCAGGTTCCGACAGGTTCTGAAGAACCGGTAGCAGAAATTTTGAGTAGTTCGGAGAACCGGAAAATACCACCCCTGGCTGGCCCCAGAGTGGGGTGGGAATGGAGATTTTGCAATATCCTTTCCCTGCCACACCCACCAAGCCACGCCCACAGAACTGGTAGCAAAGAAGCATCAGATAGTATAGAATCAGTGGTGGGATTCAGCCGGTTCGGGATGGTTTGAGTGAATCGGTAGTTAAATTGCTGGCTGGCCCTGCCCCACCCCTTCCGGACCCATTGGCTCCCAGATAAGTGCAGGGAGGCATCCTAGGCCCAAAACGGGGGGTGGGGGGGGCATGGCCTGTTGTTGCTCCCAGGGGGGTGCAGGAGGCCAAGTCCTGCCTGTCACACCCCCTGGCCACGCCCACCATGGCCACGCCCATCCAGCCGGCCATTAGGGCAGAGAACCGGTTGTTAAATTATTTGAATCCCTCCACCCTAAATGCGAGGTCCTTGGTGCTCCCTGAGCTGGGTTGTTTTCCAGTAGATATTTCATGACCCAGATGAGTAACATCATTAGTGCCAGCAGAAGGAAGAGCTGTGGAGAGGAGGAGGACTGCAGGGTCCTTGGTGCTCTCTGAGTTTGGTTGTTTTCTTGCAGACCCAAAGTCACCCATTGGCTTTCCTGCCCAAAGGAGGACTAGAACTCACTGTCTCCTGGTGATTGGCCCAAAGTCACCCTTGGCTTTCCTGCCTAAGGCGGGACTAGAACTCACAGTCTCTGGTGATTGGCTCAAAGTCACCCATTGGCTTTCCTGCCTAAGGCGGGACTAGAACTCACTGTCTCCTGGTGATTGACTCGAAGTCACCATTGGCCTTTCCTGCCTAAGGCGGGACTAGAACTCACTGTCTCCTGGTGATTGGCCCAAAGTCACCCATTGGCTTTCCTGCCTAAGGCGGGACTAGAACTCACTGTCTCCTGGTGATTGACTCGAAGTCACCCATTGGCTTTCCTGCCTAAGGCGGGACTAGAACTCACTGTCTCCTGGTGATTGACTCGAAGTCACCCATTGGCTTTCCTGCCTAAGGCGGGACTAGAACTCACAATCTCCTGGTGATTGGCTCGAAGTCACCCATTGGCTTTCCTGCCTAAGGCGGGACTAGAACTCACAGTCTCCTGGTGATTGGCCCAAAGTCACCCATTGGCTTTCCTGCCTAAGGCGGGACTAGAACTCACAGTCTCCTGGTGATTGGCCCAAAGTCACCCATTGGCTTTCCTGCCTAAGGCAGGACTAGAACTCACAGTCTCCTGGTGATTGGCTCGAAGTCACCCATTGGCTTTCCTGCCTAAGGCGGGACTAGAACTCACTGTCTCCTGGTGATTGACTCGAAGTCACCCATTGGCTTTCCTGCCTAAGGCGGGACTAGAACTCACAATCTCCTGGTGATTGGCTCGAAGTCACCCATTGGCTTTCCTGCCTAAGGCGGGACTAGAACTCACAGTCTCCTGGTGATTGGCTCGAAGTCACCCATTGGCTTTCCTGCCTAAGGCGGGACTAGAACTCACAGTCTCCTGGTGATTGGCTCAAAGTCACCCATTGGCTTTCCTGCCTAAGGCAGAACTAGAACTCACCGTCTCCTGGTTTCTACCCCAAGTGCCTTCACCGTTAGACCAAACCGACTCTCTTTCTTGTCGAACCTCCCTCCCACTTCACCCCATTCCTTTGAAATCCTCTCTTTGGTTAGGAAAAGAAAAGAAAAAAGCTGTTTTTGCCTGGGTATGATAGCTTACCGCAAGCATTCAGGCACATCCTTTGTCGAGCCTCTTTCCCTCCCCAGGACTATGAAAGAATAACGTTGTTAGTGCAAGCTTGAGAATTGTGAACAGCAGCGGCTGCATTATCTCTGCAGCCTTTCTCTCCTTCATTAGCAATCAATATCTCTATCTCCCAACCGGCAGCCTTGCAGAAAGCAAGATGTTTTAAGATCTGTCTCTCGCTTCTGGCTAGCTAGGGGGGGAAGCGTCTTTTATAAACTTAACATAAATTATAGACCTGAATTTTTCTCTTCCCCCCCCCCCTTTCCTTTTTGGACGCAACCCTCCGGGTTTATTCTCGCCGTGCCGGCGCGATGAGAAAAAAAAAAGAAAAGAAACAGGGATGGAGTTGTCGCTACGGTTTTTGATCAAGTCAATAAAAGCAATTTGTCGTGCTAGGCAAGCAACTCCAGTCGGCGTGTTGGTTGTTTTCGTTGTGGTGATTGTTTGCAGTTTTTGGATTTCCCCAAAGAAAGAGACACCCAAGAAGAAAGGAACGGGAATTGTCGGAGAGAAATTCCTCACGCAGCTCAGCTTTCTGGCCCACGAAACATCTGTAGGGCTTGACAGATGAAATAATCCTTGGTTACAGGTAGTTCAGCATTTCAAGGAACCGGTAGGGAGAAATCGAAAGGCATTCCCTTTGACAGAAATCTGATTGGATGCTTTTGGTAGATTAAAAAGCTTGCCCTCTTGAAAACTGGCATGGACCAGTAAAAAACAAAATCTTTTCTGAGTGGTGAATAGGATAGGATAGGATAGGATAGGATAGGATAGGACAGGACAGGACAGGACAGGACAGGACAGGACAGGACAGGACAGAAAGTAGTATAAAATAGAAAATGGAATGGAATGGAATGGAATGGAATGGAATGGAATAGTGATAGGATAGGATAAGATAGGATAGAATAGAATAGAATAGAATAGAATAGAATAGAATAGAATAGAATAGAATAGAATAGAATAGAATACTTTATTGGACACACAAGGAATTTGTCTTCAGTGCGTAAGCTCTCAGTGTACATAAAAAAATACATTCATCAAGAATCATAAGATACAACACTTAGTGATAGTCATAGGGTACTAAATAAGCAATCAAAGTCATACTGGGAAACTAAATAAAACAATATAATCGTAAAAATACAAGCTACAAGGTTATACCATGTTTCCCCGAAAATAAGACCCTGTCTTACATTTCTTTTGAACCCCAAAATAAGCGCTTGGCTTTATTTTCAGGGAGGTCTTATTATTTTGGGGCCTGTGGAGCAAGATGGGGCTCCTCTTGCCGTCTTACCTGATTTCCAGCTCCGCGTTTAAATATTTTCGGGGAGGGCTTATTTTCGGGGAAACGGGGTAGTCATAAGTAGAAAAGGAGATAGGTAATAGGAAGGATGAGAAGAATAATAGTAATACAGTCTTAGAAATTGTTTGACAATGTTGTGGAAATTAGTTGTTTAGCAGAGCGATGGCGTTTGGGAAAAAACTGTCCTTGTGTCTAGTTGTTCTGGTGTGCAGGGCTCTATAGCGTCGTTTTGAGGGTAGGAGTTGACACAGTTTGTGTCCAGGATGCGAGGGGTCTGTAGATATTTTCCCAGCCCTCTTTTTCACTCGTGCAGTAGATGGGTCCTATAACACTTGTTCAACTAAGGTGAGCAATCACAACCATCTGTTGGTTGAAAAGTGACTTATGACCGTTGCAGCATCTGTTGCAGGTCACGTGATCAAAACTCAGAGGCTCGGCAACTGACTCAGGTTTATGACGGTTGTCGCATCCCGGGGCCACGTGATCCCCTTTTGCGACCTTCCGGCAAGTATGTTCCACGCCAGGAAGGTGAAATTTCCGTTTGAAAGGGGAAAATGTCAACTCTTCAATGGCGAACCGGATAATTAACGCTCTTATCTACGCCTGCCAGGCCTTTCGATAGGATTTCGAGCCATATTGACGATCGAATTGCGGCTGCGAGCAGAAACGGCGGTCCCCGTGTCCCGTTTAATGCGACCGTTTGAGCTCGGGGGACAGTCAGGGGAAGAGTTGAACTACCTGGCTTATTTCAAGATCAATGTTAGTAAATCTTAGCTGATCGCAGTACAAGGTGGCAGACAATATCACACACCTCTCAATTGTCCCAAATTGCTGCCTCTTTTCTTGTTTTTGAGAGAACGAGAAGCCCGAACTGTCTTTGTTTGAGTAATGGCTTTGCAAAGTACACTCGATCTTGTCGATTGCATTATTTCGACTCCAGTGTCATCGCAAGAAAAATGACTGCACATCGGGGTGAATTACAGGTTTACATATATTATTGAAGAGCGTTTGAAAAGCTCTTCCCCGGGTCGACCCCTCGCCTGCTTTCCGAAGGCTTTTATTCTTATCCCTTTGAGGGAAGGAGATATTTTTCTTTATGGATATTATTTATGAGCCAAATGTTGCTTTAGCATTTATGTTTAATTCCAATGCATTATTGATAACGTTGAGGAATTTTCACTTGACGCTGTCAAAACTAACCCGATGCAGGCCAGGTAATTCGTGAAGGGGAAGTGATTTTTTTAGCATACAGGTAGTTCCTCGATTTTTTTTTTTTTTTAATTTGATTTATATGCCGCCCTACTCCGGAGACTCAGGGCGGCTTACAATGCGCTAAACAATAGCCTTCATCCTTTTGTATATTTATACAAAGTCAGCTTATTGCCCCCACAACTGGGTCCTCAATTTACCTACCTTAGAAAGGATGGAAGGCTGAGTCAACCTTGAGCCTGGCGAGATTCGAACTTGCAGTAATTGCAGGCAGCTGGTCTTAATAACAGGGTGCTTTAGACCACTGTACTACCAAAGCTCTTACAACTGCAATTGAGCTCAAAATTTCCATCGCTAAGAGAGAGACAGGTAAGTGAGTTTTGCCCATTTTATGACCTTTCTGGCTGCAGTTGTTAAGTGAACCACAGCAGTTGTTCAGTTACTAACACGGTTGTTAAGCGAAGCTGGCTTCGCATTGAATTTGCTTGTCGGAACGTCGCAAAAGGGAATCACATGACCCTGGCTCAGCACAACCGTCATAAATACGAATCAATTGCAGAGATGGTATTCAGCCGGTTTGAACCTGTAATGGCGACTTGTGGCGCTATGCCGTCCTATTTAGTCATGTTTTCGCATCAGTGGTGGGTTCCTCCTGGTTCGGTCCGGTTTGGCCGAGCCGGTAGAGGTGACGATATGACGTCACCGAACCGGTTCTTCCACCCCCCCACGTTATTCATACCTTTTATTTGGTCCCACCCCCAATCTATTGCTGCCTCCTGAGTCCCAGCTGATGACTAGAGGGGAAAAAACTGTTTAAACTCTTGCCGCGGGGCTTCCAAGGGCCGCCCTACAGCTGATCAGTGTTAAAAGAAAACAAATGAGTCGGGTCGTAAGTGCGAGGACTGGTCGTAAGTGCGAGGACCTTCCAGAAATGACTTTGACCAGCTAGCCACGCCCACCTAGTCACATGACCTCCAAGCCACACCCACAAAATAAGCCACGCCCACAGAACCGGTAGTAAAAAAATTTAGAAACCACCCCGGGCCGCGTGCATGCTCACATTTTCGGTGTGCGGCAAACGGGTGGCAAAAACCCACCTCTTGGTCAATTGCCAAGCATCCGGATTTTGATCACGTGACTGTGGGGATGGCTGCAACTGTCGTAAGGGTGAAAAAACGGTCATAAGTCGCTTTTCCGCATGCCATTGTAACTTCGGTCGCTAAGGGAGTGAAAATTGTAAGTTGAGGACTACCCGGAAGACAAATCCTTACAATTATTTTATTTTGTTTTATTTTAATAACCCTCCTTAAAGTCAAAGGCTCGAGGGGACTGAGAAATTAAAATCAAAAGGAATAAAAGTGAACCCCCACGTTTTTACAAAAGCTCTTTTTACCCAACCGGGGTAAATAGATATATATATATATTTAGCATCTCAGCGCCGTAAAAGCAGCCGTATTTCGGCCTCCTGTTTATAGGGGGAAAGTCTGGACCTCCTTTTCCTGACGCCTCTCCCAGCCGGGATACAGATGGCAGAGGAGGGTAAGGCTGCCTGCCTGCCAGGCTGACAGCGGGTTCTTCACACCGGTCCTCTTGCGTGGAAAGCTTTTGCCACTTTAAAGATGTTGTGTTGACACGAGAGAAGACGACTGATTGCGCTTGGCACCCGATGTTTGGAGTCTGTTGTTTGCCCCGTTGGCAGAAAGCCTGAGAGGGAAGAATATTAAAATCCCGTTTTCCTCATTTTCTCTCTCTTTCTCTGCTTTTTCTCTTTCTCTCTTTCTCTCTCGTTTATTCTCTTTCTTTCTGTTTCTGTTTCTCCCATTCACTCTCTCTCTCTCTCTCTTTCTCTCTCTTCCCCCCTCTCTTTCTCTTTCCTCCTTGTTCTCTTGCTCTGTTTCCCCTCTCTTGCTCTCTCTCTTGCTCTCTCACTCGTTCTCTCATTATTTTTTCTCTTTCTCTCTCTCTTGCTTGTTCTCTTTCCCTGTTCCCCCTCTCTTTCTCTTTCTCTCTCTCTTTCCTCTTTCTCTCTCTCTCTTTCTCTTGTTCATTCTCCTTCTGTTTTTCTGTTCTTTTTTGCCTTTTTTCTTTCTGTGCCCCTCTTTCTCTCTTTCTTTCTCTCTCTTTCTCTTGCTCTCTCGTTCATTCTTTTTGTTCCTTTTTCTTTCTTTCTCTCTCTCTCTCTGTTTCTCTTTCTTTCTCTCTCTCTCTCTGTGTCTCTCTCTGTCTTTCTCTCTTTTGCTCTCTCACTCGTTCTCTCTTTGTTTTATCTCTCTTCCTCTCTCTTTCTTGCTCGTTCTCTTTCTCTGTTCCACCCTCTCTTCCTCTCTCTTTTTCCTCTTTCTCTTTCTTTCTTTTGTTCATTCTCCTTCTGTTTCTCAGTTTCTTTCTTGCTTTTTTCTTTCTCTGTCTCCCTCTCTCTTTCTCTCTTTCTTTTTCTTTCTCTTTCTCTTGCTCCCTCCTTCATTCTCTTTTTGCTTGCTGGTTTGTTTCTCTCTGTGTGTGTGTGTCTCTATCTCTCTGACACATACATTTCCCCCATTGAATGAAAGGATTGTCCATCTGAGTGAAGCAGTGATTCCCTTAACAATTGTGGCAAGAAAGGTTGCATAAGGACGCAAAACTCACCCGACAGCTGTCTTCTTTAGCAGTGGAAATGTTGGATTCCATTCTGGTCGTAAGACGAGAACTACCTGTATTGTTTCCAGTTAGTTATCCCTCTCACCTTAAACTTCAGAAAAAAAGAAGAGTTTTTTTTTTACGAGGCCAGTCCAAGTAAAGGCGATACCTTTGATGCAACCCCACAGGATGTACACTAAATATGGAAACTTTGGCAAAAATTTTGCATAGAACCCTGGATTCCAATCGGCCTCATATGAGAAAAGAGAAAGAATGCCATTTAAAACACCAGAAACCAGTTTGATTATTGCTTCAGCTGGCTTTAGTGGTTTTTCTGGCAGTGCTTATTTCAAAAAAAAAAAATTCCGTTTTTCTCACGCGATAACCTGGATATCGATGGTTCTGGATATTTATCAGGGACTTCGGAATGCAAAGCAAATGTTTTTCCACCAAGCTGCGGCGAAGAAATAAAACAGCTTTTGGGACAGCATCGTGCACGTATATTAAAACTTGAGGAATGGTTGGACCTGTAGGAAAGTTAAGGCTTTTTGGATAAAAATTTGGTGGGTCATGCAGAATGTTTTGAAGAAAAAAATTCAATTCTCTCCACAATTGTTCTTATTGGGTATAGTTAAGGATTTTACATTGGGTGAAACAAAACTGATATTGTATATGATAATAGCAGCAAGATTGTTGATAGGTAAATATTGGAAAAATGAAGCTTTGCCCACTATTGAGGAATGGACTTTGAAGATGGCCAGTTTTGCAGAGATGGCGAAGATTTCAGCATACTTAAAAGATTGCTCACAAGAGACTTATGAATGGGAATGGAAAAGGTGGATAGAATATGTTCAGAACAAATATCAAACTAGAAAGTATCAAATAGCTTTTATTTGAAAATAATGTATTAGAAATATTTTAATGTAATGAGGGTAAAAAGAAAAATTATAAAGGGGAGGGAGGGGTTCAAGTTTTTTTATACAAGTTTTATATTAAGGGTTTTTTTTTTCTTACCAGATATGAGTATAATATAGGGAAGTCTGGGGGGAGGGGAGGGTTAGGGAGGTTGGGAAGTTTGGGGCGGGTGGTGGGGGGGGGAAAGGGGTGAAAATGTAATTATAAAACTTTTGCAATAAAAAAAAAAACTTGAGGAATGGTGACCTCTTCCAATGAGAGAAGCAGGCAGCTTCTAAATTGCAATGAAATGTAAGAGGGGGAAAAAAACCCTGTTATTTTACGTCCATTCCTGATTTTGGTATTACTAGATTTCCCAGATCAATTATAGGCACATCTCATTATACCTCCTAAGTGCCTCTCAAAATAGCCAGTTAAAAAACACTTTATACAACCGAATAAAAAATACCAAAGTTTTAAAAAATTTCTTTTCCCTCTGCGTTCTCGTATGACAGAATGTACGCAGGAAATAGCTGTGATACGAAGCTCTGTATTAGTATGGTATCTCATCATCCTAACCTCTATAGATCTCCAGTTTTCAAGTTGGAAGTTATTATTGGCAGGAGGAATCTGCATGAAATGGTACAGGGTTTCCTTCTCGAGCACGGGGTTGGACTAGAAGACCTCTGAGGCCCCTTCCAACTCTGTTGTTCTGTTAGCCTGAAATTCATGGTCTGAAAGAGACCGTATCAAATATTACAGCTGAAACACCGATTGCAAATTGTTGATTGCTTTGCTTTATAACAGGCATGAATTACAGATAACCCTCGACTTACGACAGTCCATTTAGTGACCATTGAAAGTTACGACGGCACTGTCGCTTATGATCTTTTTTCACATTACGATCTTTGCAGCCTCCTCATGGTCACGTGATCAAAATTCAGACACCTGGCGACTGATTCATATTTATGACGGTCGCCATGTCCCGGGGTCACGTGATCCCCTGTTGAGACTTTCCGACAAGCAACGTCAACGGGGAAGCCAGATTCACTTAACAGGCGCGTGACTAACTCAACAACTGCAGTGCTTCACTTAACAACTGTGGCAAGGAAAGTCGTAAAACGCAGCAACCCTCACTTAACGGACGTCTCACTTAGTGACATAAAATCGAGGACTACCTGTCCTGGTTAGCTGACTTTCCTTCCCTCTCTATCTTTAACTCTCCATGGTGCTTTGCAGAGACCTCAGCTATCAATGTACAGTCATAGCCAAAATTGTGGAAACCTTTTGGGAAAAGTGTATTTTTGAGGTTTGATGGCTAATAACACCACTTTTTTGGGGGGGAGTTTCAAGATAATGCTATTCCACTGCTGGAATGGCCTGGGAATAGCCCAAATCTTCACCCAATTGAAAATCTATGGAGCCGACAAAAGAAATTTGTTAGTTAGAAGCGACACAGCAATAAAACCCAGTTAATAGAAGCCATCATTCAATCTTGGTTTCACATTAGAACAGCTGCAGAACTCAAAGACTTGGTTCACTCCATGGGAAGACGTTGTAAGGCCCTAATTCATGCTAAATGTTACCCAACTAAGTATTAACTGATATGGTGATCATTTTTGTATATCTCATTTTTTCTATGGTGATAATTTTTGTATATCTCATTTTTTTCTACATGTTTCACTTTTCTTCTTTATACTGTCACTGCTATTCTAATAGCAAATCCTTCATAAAAGTGATTGCATTACATTCTTGATTCAATTATCTTTCCATTGATATACAATTTTATGGTACTACTCCAAAAAAAAAAAAAGTGGTGTTATTAGCTAGTTTTAGAAAATACACTTTTCCCAAAAGGTTTCCACAATTTTGGCCACTATTGCACTTTATAATTTATTTTCACTTCTTTGGGGTCCACTATATGGATCCTTTACCCAAGCCATTTCGCAGGCTGCAGAACATAAAATAACTCTTGACAAATTAAGTGGAGGAAAATGCCAGATTCTGTTCCTTTGACCTTGTAAATTGGGGACAGAGGGTTAGGTTTTTCTCCGTATCCGTTTTCCCAGGTCGCCTTAGTTGAGGAAAGAAAGAAGAAGCCTTGGAAGGACTTCCTTGCACCTTTCCAGGTGTGGAAGCCTCCGAAATGAGCTGCCATTGTCTGCAATCATTAGCGCATTAAACGAGAGGCGAAGAGAGCATTTCAGAAAACGACGTTTTCATTTTGCTTAAATCGGAAGTGGCGGAATTGAAATAGGGTCTTACCTGAAGATAATTTCATTTTTTTTTTCTTGTCTGTTGACAGCAAGGGTCGACCCTGCTTTGATATGACAAATAAAACATTACCTGTGAAGGTGGCTGGGATACAGCCAACGCTCTAGGAAAGATAGAGCAAAGAAGATCCCGTGGTTAAGGCTCCAGGCTAGAAACTGGGAGACGGTGAATTCTAGTGCTGTTTTAGGCACGGAAACAAGCCGGGTGACTTTGAGCCAATCCCTTGGAGACAGTGAGCTCTAGTGCTGCCTTAAGTAGGAAAGGTGATTGGGTGACTTTAGGCCGAACAGCAGGAGACGGGGAGTTCTAGTGCTATCTTAGGCATGAAACTCAGCTGGGTGGTTTATCACCAGGAGACAGTGAGTTCTAGTCCTGCTTTAGGCATAAAAACCATCTGGGTGACTTTTGGCCAGGAGATGGTGAGTTCTAGTGCCATCTTAAGAATGAAAACCAGCTGGGTGTCTTTTGGCTAATCACCAGGAGAAGGTGAGTTCTAGTGCCATCTTAAGTATGGAAACCAGCTGGGTGACTTTAGGCCAATCACCAGAAGAAGGTGAGTTCTAGTGCCATCTTAAGTATGGAAACCAGCTGGGTGTCTTTTGGCTAATCACCAGGAGAAGGTGAGTTCTAGTGCCATCTTAAGTATGGAAACCAGCTGGGTGTCTTTTGGCCAATCACCAGGAGATGGTGAGTTCCAGTTTAGGTGTGAAATCCATCTGGGTGACTTTGGGCCAGTCCCCCCTCTCTCTCTCAGCCCAACTACATCACAGGGTCGTTGTTGTGGGGAAAATAGGAGGATGGGGGACTATTACGTATGTTTGCCACCTGAATATATATAAAAATAATAAAGGTGGCTTTAAAAGAAAATCTAATATAAAAATAAATAAGAATAAAACGTCAATATACAAAGGGTGAATTTCCACTTACCACCTGCCCCTTAAAAAATAGGACGTCCAAATAATTTGAGCTTTTTCTTGACTCTTCCTGCTTCCTGGAAAGCTTTGCCGTTGTGCGAAAAACACTCACAACCACAGAAAGACTTCAGGCAATACAGACAGTCCTCAACTTATGAACACAATTGAACCCAACATTGCTAAGCAAGACAATTACTAAGTGAGACAATTGTTAAATGATTTTTGTCCCATTTTACGACCTTTCTGGCCACGATTGTTACGTGAATCCCGGCAGTTGTTAAGTTAGGAACATGGTTGTTAAGCGAATCTGGCTTCCCCATTGACTTTCCTTGCCAGAAGGTCGCAAAAGGGGATCAGGTGACCCCGGGGACACTGCGACCGTCATAAATACGAGTCAGCAACCAAGCATCTGAATTTCGATAGATGCTGCAACGGTCGTAAATGTGACGAATGGTCATAAGTCACTTTTTTTCAGGGCCATTGTAGTCACTAAATGAATGGTCCTAAATCAAGGAATACCTGTACGCAATCCCATCCAGAAGAAATGGGATTTCCATCCACCCTTTCATCTCCTTTTAATGACCCCATAATCCCTTGCATCGGGGTGGAGTCTGGGCAACTGAATGGAGCTGAGTATTTACTGGCCGGATGCCCTTCCTGTCACCAATGAGGAGTTTTGTTCAGCAGATATATTCTCATCGTGCCCAGAGAGAGAAATATCTGCCTCTACCTAGGATCAAACTCATAACCTCCTGATTGTGAGGTCAGAGCTCCACCTCTAGGCCACCGCACCACTCAAGAAAGCCACCCCTTCTTTAAAAAAAAACAAATTTTCTGATGATATTTTCCGTGCTGCCTTTCTGACTATCCAAAGATACAGCCTGGATTTATGGGGGACTTTAATTGCATTGATGCTTCTCGCGGCCCCCAGCTCTTATCACTCCACCGCGGCGGTAAGAGTCAATAATTTTACACTCGCCGGAGGAAATCAATGCAAAAATTAAAAAGGAAACCCGGGGTAATTAGGCTAAAGCCTCGGCTTATGAGTTTTCAATAATTACTTCGACTTCCTTTCTCCCCCTTTTCCCTTTCTCCCCACGCCTTGAGGGGAAAAAAAGGGGGGGCTGATTGAAGGAGGGGGATAATGTTGGGACTGAGGACATGTCGCGCAATTGCCACAAAGGGAAGCAGGAAGTCTAATTAGGGCCTTTTGTGTTCTCAACACGTCATCACGGGGGCTTGCAAAAAATAAAGAACCGGGCAGCGGAAACAATCGGCTTGATTTGCACACTCCGGCAGCTGCCGGACTATGCTCGGTTACCTGTCCGATCTCCCGCAAGAGGTTAAAATTTTCCATCTCTGCCTCCTGAAGACCTCGGAAGGTGGCAGAAGTTGGTAGAGCCCTGCGAGGGCATGTTGGTTTCTGCATCTCAGGGTTTCCTTTAGATTTTTTTAAAAAATCCTATCTTTATTACTTTATAAGGAATTCAAGCAGCAGACGTGCATAAAAGTCTTTCCTTCTCCTATTTTACTCACAACAACAACAACAATCCTGTGAGGTAGGTGGGGCTGAGAGAGAGGGACTAGCCCACAGTCACCCAATCAAATTACATACCTAAAATGGGACTAGACTGTCACCTGGTGATTGGCCCACAGTCATTCAGCCAGGTTTCATGGCTAAGGTGTACTAGAACTCACTGTCACCTAGTGAATGGCCCAACAGTCACCAAGCCAGCTTTCGTGCATAAGGTGGGACTAGAACTCACTGTCACCTGGTGATTGGCCCACAGTCATTCAGCCAGCTTTCATGGCTAAGGTGCACTAGAACTCACTGTCACCTAGTGATTGGCCCAACAGTCACCAAGCCAGCTTTCGTGCATAAGGTGGGACTAGAACTCACTGTCACCTGGTGATTGGCCCTCAGTCAACCAGCAGGTTTCATGTCTAAGGCAAGACTAGAACTCACAGTCACCTATTGATCGGCCCTCAGTCACTCAGCAGGTTTTCTTGGATATGGCGGGACTAGAACTCACTGTCTTCTGGTGATTCGCTCAGAGTTGCCCAGTTGACTGTTGTACTTCAGATGGGAATAGAATAGAATAGAATAGAATAGAATAGAATAGAATAGAATAGAATAGAATAGAATAGAATAGAATAGAATAAACAGAGTTGGAAGGGACCTTGGAGGTCTTCTAGTCCAACCCCCTGCTTAGGCAGGAAACCCTACACCACTTCAGACAAATGGTTAAGGCAGCACTAGAACTCACTGCCTTCTGGTTATTCACCCAAAATTGCCCAGTTGACTTTCCTACTTAAGGTGAGAGTAGAACTCATGGTCTCCTACTGATTGGCCCAAATTCATCCAGCTGGCTTTTGTGCTTAAGGTGGGACTAGAACTCACCACCTCCTGCTGATTGGCCCAAAGCCACCCACTCAGCTTTCCTGCTGAATGCGGGACTAGAACTCACCGTCTCCCGGTTTCTACAAAAGCAGAGATCCTGGAAGATACAAGATTTTTATCGTTTCCTTTTAACGACGTGTCCTGCAAATGTGGAATTATCCACACATGCGGCAGAAGGGGACTCTCATTTATCCCTGTCCTGTGTGAAGAATTTCTGTTATTTATTCGGGACTTCCTCCAGGTTCAATGGAAGAGTCTCGGATTCTAGTGATACAAGAAAAGGGGAGAAAAACAACCTGAAAATACACAAACCTTGTCAGTTTTTTTTTCTTCTTTTGTGTAAGATAGCTCCAAGCTTATTGCTTGCGCCTTTTTTGTGATGTAGATATCAAACCGTACGCGCAGCATCGCAAAGGTTCTTGCAACAAAATTCCGTAAGACGCCTAGCGTGCTACAAGTTCTTTTTTTTTAAATCTTTTTCTTAATCTCTCTTAATCTCTCAAATGAGAGCCTTGGTAGTACAGTGGTCTAAAGCACCCTGTTATTAAGACCAGCTGCCTGCAATTACTTGCTGGTTCGAATCTCTCCAAGGCACAAGGTTGATTCAGCCTTCCATCCTTTCTAAGGTAGGTAAAATGAGGACCCGGTTTGTGGGGGCAATAAGCTGACTTTGTATAAATATACAAAAGGATGAAGGCTATTGCTGAGCGCATTGTAAGCCGCCCTGAGTCTCCAGAGAAGGGCGGCATATAAATCAAAATTAAAAAAAAAAAATTAAAATGGTATTTGTTCTGACCCAGCCTTAGCAGAAGCAGGAAACAAACTCCTGGTCACAAAAAAACCCCCTCTTTATTTACCTCTTGTGAATTAATGGCATTCACACACCGAAAAATCCAGGCAAGAGTCCTTTAAGGGATTAACTGCAGTAACAGACCTTATCAGTTCCTTGTGAGAATTGCCAGGCTGTGAGCTCCCAGCCGGAAGGCCGCAAATTAGGCTTTGTGACACAAAACACAGTAAGCAAAATCTTCAGAAATACGAACGGTTGTCTCCTACAACCACCACTCCCCTTTCCTTCTATTTATTCCCCAGCCAGGAAGGGGCCATTCAGCGTCCACGTGTGCTTTGCTTCCTGAGTTGACTCCTTGTCCTCCATTGTTCTCCTCTCCTAACTGCTCTGTGCATACGTGCATCTGGAACAGGCCCCAGCTGTTCCTCCTCCTCCTCACTCATCTCAGCCTCCAAAGGCAGCTGCCTCTCCGGTGGCTGGGAAATGTCGGACGGCCCTGGCTCTATCTCTGCGTCCGACACAGAGCGTCCATCAGAGCCTTCTCCAGACTCCAGAACTGGCCCAAGTTCCTCCCCAACCTCCTCCTCATCATCTGAGTCTGGCGTGCCACAACAGTATTTGTGTCTTCCACCAGCCATCAAGCAAACAGATTAATCAAGCTACCTGCCACAAATCTTCTCGTTCTTAGCCAGTCACTGTCAGAGGGGATCCTGTTACTGTTTGTGGGTGAAATTAGGATTTTTGTCCTGGTGTTCCTTGACTAAAGCAACAACCAAGACAATTAAAGGCCTGGAGTGTTAGGATATGGTTTGAGCCTAACAAGTTGTCCAGGCAATATATGTGTTCTGTGACTTTAATATGAATACGTATTGTGTGACTTTAAAGTTTTCCTGCTGATGCATTGTAATGCTGAGTCATGCTGTAATTAGTTGTGAACGTATTTAAGGAAGGTACTGTAACGTATTCAGTTGATGATAAGCTACCATTGTGTGTGGAGTTGCTATCATTGTGCTATCATCGGTTGGATGGATCTGCTACCATCGTGGTTTGTGAACCAGAGTGAGTTTGTTATTCTAACCAACTACTGTTTGTGTGGTAAGAAGATTCTTGTATCACTGGACTGATTTAACTGGCAAAGACTTGGATTGATTTAAAGACTATGAGATTGTTTTTTCACTATAAAGTAAACTTTTGATAAACCAGTTTGCACATCTCTTATCCATTGCTCTCAGCAACGTTTCTGTGTGCTGGTTGGTAACACAGCAACAATATCCTTAAGAAAGGTTGCAGGAATTGGGTATGAGCAGATCTAGAGTAAATACCAATAGCAAAAGCCCTTAGACTTGACTTGTAGTGCTTTACAGCCAGGGGTGAAATGTAAAATTTGTTACTACCGGTTCTGTGGGCGTGGCTTGCGGGGGGGTTAATGTGACGGTGGGTGTGGCCAACTTGTTTTTTTTAACTTTTCAAAGCATTTTTTCTAATGCTTTGAAAAGCCTCTGCCAATCAGGCAACTCAGCTGGGATTGTCAGAGACTTTTCAAAGCATTTTTTTTACCAGCTCTTCGGCCAAGAGGTTGCAGAAAAAAATCCTTTGAAAAGCCTCTGATGATCCCAGCTGAGCCACGCAGTCATCAGAGGCTTATATTGTTTACTTTTAAAAGCATTTTTTTCTTCGGAAGAGGTTGTAGAAAAAATGCTTTTAAAAGTGGGGGGGAGAAGCCTCTGATGATCGTGCGGCACAGGTGGGCATGGTGGGGGGGGGCGCAGGGATTTTTGCTACCGGTTCTCCGAACCACCCGCCGCCATCGCTACCGGATCGGGTGATCCGGTCCGAACTGGGAGCATTTCACCCCTGTTTACAGTCCTCTCTAAGCGGTTTTACTGAGTCAGCCTCTTGGCCCCAACAATCACAATGACTCAGCCTTCCATCCTTTCTAAGGTGGGTAAAATGAGGACCCGGTTTGTGGGGGCAATATATTGTATAAATAAAATATACAAAAGTATGAAGGCTATTGCTTAACGCATTGTAAACTGCCCTGAGTCTCCGGAGAAGGGCGGCATATAAAAATAAATAAATAAAAATAAATAAATAAATAAAAAATCTGGGTCCTCATTTTACCCACCTTGGAAGGATGGGAGGCTGAGTCAACCTTGAGGCTGTTGAGATTTGAACTGCTGAACTGCAGCTAGCAGTCAGCTGAAGCAGCCTGCAGTACTGCACTCTAACCACTGCGCCACCTCGGCTCTTAATAAAGCCCTTCGTAAAGAAGGACCAGGGGTGACATGATAGCAGCCTTCCAATATTTGAGGGGCTGCCCCAAAGAAGAGGGAGTCCAGCTATTCTCCAAAGCCCCTGAAGGCAGGACAAGAAGCAACGGATGGAAACTCATCAAGGAGAGAAGCAACTTAGAACTAAGGAGAAACTTCCTTCCAGTCAGGACAATTAACCAGTGGAACTGCTGGCCTCCAGAAGTTGGGGTGCTCTATCACTGGAGGTTTTTAAGAAGAGACTGGACAGCCACTTGTCTGAAATGGAATAGGATCTCCTGCTTGAGCAAGGGGTTGGACTAGAAGACCTCAAAGGTCCCTTCCAGCTCTATTCTGATTGCTTGCTTGCTTGCTTGCTTGATTGATTGATTTCACAGTTAGAACCGCTCTTCCTTTTGCTTTCTGTCTGCCTTTGATGCCTCCTGTGCCTCACACCCCACTTTGGGTTGTGGCAGAACCAGTAACGGCAGAGAAACAAATCTTTCTTTCAAAGAAAAACGGCTGTTCTTCGCCACGCGGGCGCCCTCAGAAGTTTTTAATGATGGATAACGATTTGACAGCAGAAAGTAACGGCTCCTTCACCCTGTTTGAGGAAAGTTGCTAGCACATGCCTTCATTTCTCTTGCCTGCATATTCAATATGCGGCCGGTTTCAGTTCAGCGGACAATTTTATTCCAATAAGGACAGAATTTATCATTTAATCTAACATTCGTCGGTAGGAGTCAGCTGAGCAAAAGCCCACCAGCAGATGAACTGAACCAAACGCAGGTGATAGTCCTTGACTGAAGGCCACAATTGAGCCCCAAAATGCCCCTCTCTTTCCCCCCTCCTCCTCTGTCCAAGCACATCTGCTTCTGCGTGGGAAGCGTTACAACTCATTTCAAAGCGTGAGTAGGAAGTATGGTGGAAAAAGAGACTCGCTCCGGCAGAATCAAGACCTCAGTGGCCTATATACAAATATAGAAGAGAATATTTGAAGCTCGGGCTTTCATGTACGCTTCCGTTTGAGATTTCAGAACCACGAGGCCTGGACAGCGCTGTTAGTAAAGTTTAGTTAGCTGTCAAAGAGAAGAGAAGAGAAGAGAGGAAGAGGAGAGAGGAAGAGGAGAGAAGAGAAGAAGAGGAGAGGAGAGAAGAGAGGAAGAGAAGAGGAGGAGAAGAAAAGAGAGGAAGAGAAGAGAAGTGAGAGGAAGAGGAGAGAAGAAAAGAGGAAGAGAGGAGAGAAGAAAAGAAAAGAGGAAGAGAAGAGATGAGACGAGAGGAACAGAGGAGAACAGCAGAGAAGAGACAAGAGGAAGAAGAGAAGAAAATAGGAATAGAATAGAATGCAGAATAGAACAGAACAGAACATGGAACGGAACAGAATAGAATAGAATAACTTTATTGTCTCTTTGAATATACACTAATCGGCATACATGAAAATGAAATTTCGTTGCATGAAGCTCTCAAAGGGTCACCACCTCCAATACACACGACATAACCATGACAAAATAAATAAAGACAAAATAACGGATATACCCACATATATTCTATGACACAGAG
>NW_026844018.1:674838-709838 GCF_029531705.1 Pantherophis guttatus
AGCGCGAAACCCATTCCTGGAAGTCACTTTTTTTCAGTGCTCTTGTAACTTTGAACGGTCACTAAATCAGTGGGGAAATCCAAATTTATTTACTACCGGTTCTGTGAGCGTGGTGTGGCTTGGTGGTCTCGGTGAGCATCGCAGGGGAAGGATACTGCAAAACCTCCATTCTCTCCCTACTCCTGGGGGAAGGATATTGCAAAATCTCCATTCCCACCCCACTCTGGGGCCAGCCAGAGGTGGTATTTGCTGGTTCTCCGAACTGCTCAAAATTTCCGCTACCGGTTCTCCAGAACATGCTGGATTTCACCCCTGCACTAAATGAATGGTTGTAAATCAAGGACTACCTGTAAATCTTTGGAGCCCTTGTTACTCTCTTGAGTTTGGTTTTCTTGCAGCCGTTTCATTGCCAAACTAGGTAACATCATCAAAGCACTGATCATGGTATCTAGTTTGGTAATGAAACGTCTGCAAGAAAACTACCAAGTTCAGAGACCACCAGGACCCCACAGTTGTTGTCCTCTTCCTCCTCTTCCTCCTCCTCTTCCTCTTCCTCTTCCTCCTCCTCCTCCTCCTCCTCCTCTTCCTCCTCCTCCTCCTCGCACTTTCCCCAAACCCCACTCCCTTCTAGCACTGATGATGTTCCCTACTTGGGTAATGAAACATCTGCATGAAAACCACCAAGTTCAGAGACCACCAAGGACCCACAGTTGTTGTCCTCTTCCTCCTCTTCCTCCTCCTCTTCCTCTTCCTCTTCTCTCCTCCTCCTCCTCCTCCTCCTCTTCCTCCTCCTCCTCCTCGCACTTTCCCCAAACCCCACTCCCTTCTAGCACTGATGATGTTCCCTACTTGGGTAATGAAACATCTGCATGAAAACCACCAAGTTCAGAGACCACCAAGGACCCCACAGTTGTTGTCCTCTTCCTCCTCTCTCTCCTCTTCCTCTTCCTCTTCTCCTCCTCCTCCTCCTCCTCCTCCTCTCCTCCTCCTCCTCCTCGCACTTTCCCCAAACCCCACTCCCTCTAGCACTGATGATGTTCCCTACTTGGGTAATGAAACATCTGCATGAAAACCACCAAGTTCAGAGAGCACCAAGGACCCCACAGTTGTTGTCCTCTTCCTCCTCTTCCTCTCCTCCTCCTCCTCCTCCTCCTCCTCCCCTCCTCCTCCTCCTCCTCGTCCTTTCTATAAACCCCACTCCCTCCTAGCACTGATGAAGTTTCCTAGTTGAGTCACAAAAGTCTCCAAAAAAACCACCAAGTTCACAGAGCACCAAGGACCCCATAGTCACTCATCCTCCTGCTCCTGCTCCTCCTGCTCCTGTCCTCCTGCTCCTCTCCTCCTCCTCCTCCTCCTCCTCCTCCTCCTCCTCCTCCTCCTCCTCCTCCTCCTCCTCGCACTTTCCCCAACCCCACTCCCTTCTAGCACTGATGATGTTCCCTAGTTGAGTCAGGAAACGTCTGCAAAAAAAACACCAAATTCAGAGAGCACCAAGGACCCCATAGTCATTCTCCTCCTCCTCCTCCTCCTCCTCCTCCTCCTCCTCCTCCTCCTCCTCCTCCTCCTCCTCCTCCTCCTCCTCCTCCTCCTCCTCCTCCTCCTCCTCCTCTCTGCAAACCCCTCTCTCTTGCAGCACTGATGACGTTAACCTAGTTTGGCTCATGAAACATCTACAATAAAACCACCAAGCTGAGAGAGCACCAAGGACCCCCCCCCCCCAAAGTTGAACTCCGAGCTACAAATATTCTCTCCTATAAGTAAACCATCCCCCTATCTTAGGGGACAATTTTCACCTGGCAGTTGCCGATCGCCAGCTGCTTCCTAGCACCCCCTTTTTAGCTCTGCAATTCAGCCTGCAATTCCCAGCCAGTAATTCGGGTCAGACTCCTAGACCCCCAGAGCTCATCAAGTATGCATATCAAGCCATGAATATTTTCTTCCTGAGGTCACCCTTGATCGATGCCCGTAGCTCACGCCAGCGGAATCGCTTCGGAAAAATAATTCAAGCAATCACCTTTTTTTTTCCCCCCCCCTTTTTCTTTTTGCATCGTGTCTTTCTTCTCCCCTTCCTTTCTCTTCTCTTACATCGGGACGCTTATCTCTCCCAAAGTAGCCCGAAAAGACTTCAAAATGAAGAAATTAAGACTCGGGCTTGTCCACTTTGTTTATAATTTTGACCCCTGGCTGCTGATGGCTTCGTCCCAGCGGAGACGTCGGTTGGCGAGAAACCGCAGCGAAGTTTGTGAGAATTATCTGTCAGAGCCACACAAGAGCTTTCCGCATTAAAAAAATTGAACTCACTGGGTCATCCCCCATCGTGCCCGCTTTTGAAATCCTCTTTAATTCAGCCAGTGGTGTTCTCTTTTTTTTTTTTTTTTTGCAGTTTAAAAGCCCTTCAGTTGATCCAATCCTCAGAAAAAAAGACAGAACCTCTTAAATCGTATATTAACCCTTTGGCCCTGTTTAAAAAAAAAAAAAAGCCCGCAAACTTTTGCCGGCTTAAAAAGAAATAAATAAGAGAAGCATTTTGCAGCTTCCATGTATATTCAGAGGACTCTCTTTAATAAAGGAGAATATTTGCAGCTCAGGGTTGAGAGGAGGGGGCCTTGGTGCTCTCTGAACTTGGTGGTTTTCTCGCAGACATTTCATTACCCAAAAGGCTAGATCAGAATCAGAAGAGAGCCGGAAGAGACCTTGGAGGTCTTCTAGTCCACCCCCAGCTCAGCTGACTCTCGGACCTTTTGGGCCCACCAGAAGTCAGGAAAAAGGCTGTTTCTGACCTCAGGAGGGCCTCTGGGGTGTGTGTGTGTGTGAGGAAGGCGTTTTTTTTGCCCTCCCCAGCCTCCTAGAAAGGCTCTGGAGCCTGGGGAGAGCGAAAAACAGGCCTACCTTGCCATTGCATGCCAAAAGTGGGGGGAGCGCAGGGGGGGTTCATGCGCGCATGCGTGGGGGCGGGAGCATTTGAATTATGGGTGTGGGCATATGCGCAAGTGACCCCCCACACACACACACCCCCCCACTTTTGGCACGCGATGGCAAAAAGGTTAGCCATCACTACCCTATACCATTCAGACAAGTGACTGTGCAGTGTCTTGTTAAAAACCTCCTCAAACCTGAAAAACCTCCAGCAATGCAGCACAACTTCTGGTGGCAAGTTCCACTGGTTAATCGTCCTCACTGTTAGGAAGTTTCTCCTTAATTCCAGGTTGCTTCTCTCCATCTGTTGTTTCTTGTCCTTCCTTCAGCTGCTTTGGGAAATAAGTTGACCCCCACCCCCACTCTTCTTTGTGGCAGCCCCTCAAATACTGGAAGACTGCTATCTTGTCACCCCTAGTCCTCTTTTCATTAAACTAGATGTCCCCAATTCCCTGCAATCTTTCTTCATATGTTTTAGTCCTCAAATGCAGGAATACTGCTGTCATGCCCACTGCCCCCAGTCCTTCTTTTCTCTAGATTAGCCAAACCCAAATCCGTTCTTCTATGTTTTAGTCTCCAGGCCTTTAATCATCTGAATTGCTCTTCTTTGACACTTTTTTCAAAGTCTCAACACCATTTTTGTAATGTGGTGACAAAAGAGAGAGAGAGAGAGAGAGAGAGGGAGAGGGAGAGAGAGAGATATTGTCTTCAGGTGTTTTGGAGAGTATGGCGACCCCCTCTTCTCTGTGGCGGCCCCTCAAATTTTGGAAGGCTACTCTAATGTCACCCCTAATCCTTCTTTTCTTTAAACTAGACATACCCACTTCTTGCAACGTTCATTATACAGTTTAGCCTCCAGTCCCACTAATCTCCTTTGTGGCTCTTCTCTGCACCCTTTCCAGAGTCTCAACCAGGGGTGAAATGCTATCGGTTCAGTCCAGTTCGCCCGAACTGGTAGTAAAAAATGTTTTTAAAAAGTTCCGACGATCAGCTGAGTGACCCACCATCGTCGGAACTTTTTTTTTTAACTTTTTAGGCATTTTTTTACTACCGGCTCGGGCGAATAGGTAGTAAAAAATGCTTTCAATTTTTTTTTTTAAAAAGTCTCTGTCGATCACAGCTGTGCCGCGCAATCATTGGACTCATTTTTTTACTTTTACTGGGTGGGGGTCCGTTTTTGCTCCCAGCAGGCTTTCCTGAAGCCTGCTAGGCAAAAAAATGAGGGGTGTAGCAAAAAATGGGGGATGGGGGTCCGTTTTTGAAAGAGAGAGAAAGAAAGAAAGAAAGAAAGAAAGAAAGAAAGAAAGAAAGAAAGAAAGAAAGAAAGAAAGAAAGAGAAAGAAGACAGAAAGGAAGGAAGGAAGATGAAAGAAAGAAAGAGAAAGAAAGGAAGGAAGGAAGGAAGGAAGGAAGGAGCCTGGATAGCTCTGCAGACTAAAGCACTGTAATTTAACATCAGCTGTCTGAAATTAAAGTAAGTTCGAATCTTACCAGGCTCAAGGTCGACTCAGCCTTCCATCCTTTCTAAGGTAGGTAAATTGAGGACCCAGTTTGTGGGGGCAATAAGCTGACTTTGTATAAATATACAAAAGTATGAAGGCTATTGCTTAAAAGCATTGTAAGCCGCCCTGAGTCTCTGGAGAAGGGCGGCATATAAATCAAATTAAAAAAAAGAAAGAAAAGAAAGAAAGAAAGAAAAAAAGAAAGAAGGAAGAAAGAAAAAGAAAGAAAGAAAGAAAGAAAGAAAGAAAGAAAGAAAGAAAGAAAGAAAGAAAGAAAGAAAGAAAGAGGGAGGAAAAGGGAGAGGAAGAAAGGACTACAAACCTGGCACTACATGCAGCTTCAGGGGATAATCCAGGGCTGGAAGAGACCTGGAGGTCATCTAGTCCAACCCTGCTCCAGCAGGACATTGTTAGTGAATTTCTGTCTTTTGATCCTCCAGTCACATGGTTACATAGCCATGCCCACCCAGTCACATGACCCCCCCAAGCCGCCCCCAGAACCGGTAGGAAAGAAATTTATAGATTTCACCACTGCTCTCAACATCCTTTTTATAGTGCGGCGACCAAAACTGGTTGTAATATTCGAAGTGGGGGTCTTCCGAAGGAGCGAAGCCTTGCGACTCTTCCCCAAAAAATTAGGAAAGAGATGGAATTTCTCAGGAATTCCATAAAACAGCCCCTGCAGCAAAAACCCCCCCGACTGGCTGTTTAGACCATGAAGATTACCGAATCGGAATATGAAAAGGCAGTAATGAAATGAACATGTGTTGGTTTCCCCTTAGCCCCCTCCCACACATTCTGGGGGTCACTCCCTCGAAGCGAGCAATCGCTAATTTTAAAAGCGACAGAAGTGAAAATGAAATTAGCCGGAATTCAGAGAAGCAGGTGGACTTCACACCGAAGCCCAGTTGGAAGCCGAGGCTGGAGAGCTACCATGGGGGGAGATATAGTATATATTTATATACTGTATATGTATGTGTGTGTATATACAAGATAGATAGATAGATAGATAGATAGATAGATAGAGAGAGAGAGAGAGAGAGAGAGAGAGAGAGAGAGAGAGAGAGAGATGATAGAGAGGCAGGCAGGCAGGTATAGATAGATATAGATAGATAGATAGATAGATAGATAGATAGATAGATAGATAGATAGATAGATAGATAAATAGATGGATGATAGAGAGGCAGGCAGGCAGATATAGATAGATGATAGATAGATAGATAGATAGATAGATAGATAGATAGATAGATAGATAGATAGATAGATATAGATAGATGATAGAGAGGCAGGCAGGCAGGCAGGCAGGCAGGCAGGGATAGATAGATAGATAGATAGATAGATAGATAGATAGATAGATAGATAGATAGATAGATAGATAGATAGATGATAGATAGATAGATAGATAGATAGATAGATAGATAGATAGATAGATAGATAGATAGGCTGAGAGAGAGGGACTGACCCCAAGTCACTCAGCTGGCTTTGATGCCTAGGGCAGGACTAGAACTCAGCATCTCCTGGTGATTGGCCCAAAGTCACCCAACCAACTTTCACATCTAAGGCAGGATTAGAATTCACCATCTCCTGGTGATTGGCCCATGTGTGTGGGGGGAGAGGACAGGAGGGAGAGAACAGAAGGGGAGGAGAAAGGAGAGGAGAGAAGGAGAATTGGAGGAAGAGAGGAGAGGAGAATGGAAGGGAGAGGAGAGGAGAGGAGAGAGAGATGGAAGGAAGAAGAATGGAAGGAGAGAAGAAAACAAAACAGAAGGAGAAAGAGATGGAAGGGAGAAGAAGAGAAGGAGAGAGATATGGAAGGAATAAGAAGGGAAGGGAAGAGAAGAGAAGAAGAGAAGCCAACGAGGCTTCATGTTGGGCTCTTGAAATGGAGCTTCCACCTACCATGCAGTCTACCTGTACCTTCTGCCTTGCGATGCACGAGTCGTTCTCCAGAAAGGGGAAAAGAAACCCAGAGTTGCCTACAGCTCCGTTGAGCTAATTTGTTTTGATGATTTTGCCACCATAAGTCTTTTGACGGCTAATTAAATTAATCTGCACAGCGCCCAGACATCACTTGAAATATTCCTTGGGGCGTTTGGGGTTTTTTTTTCCCCCTCCCTCCCTCCCAAACTCCCTCTCTGGCTCTTTGCGAGTGTCAGAAGTAAACAAGTGCCCCCATAGTAACAACATGCTAATTTTTTCCTCCCAAAATACTAGTTACCTTCCCAACCCGCAGGCAATAGAGGTAGACATCCCATAATAATTTGCATGGCTTGTGACTTGGAGGGTGATCCTGCTGGAGGAGACTTTGGCATAGCAGCTGAATTTAATTGAGGCTTTTCTCAGGAAGACGTGGAAAGTGTCGGCTCAATGGAATCCTAGGGCCGGAAGGGACCTTGGAGGTCGTCTAGTCCAACCCCCTGCCGGCTGGGTGACTTTAGGCATGAAATCACCAGGAGTTGGGAGTTCTAGTCTCGTCTTGGGCATGAAAGCCAGCTGGGTGATTTTAAGCTGATCACCAGATGGTGAGTTCTGGTCACAACCTTAGGCATGCTGGCCAGTCACATGAGTTTGGGCCGAACACCACGAGATGGTGAGTTCTAATCCCGCTTTAGGCACGAAAGCGGAGTGGGTGACTTTGGGCCAATCACCAGGAGACAGTGAGTTCTAGTTCCGCCTTAGGCGTGAAAGCCAGTTGAGTGACTTTAGGGCCATCGTCAGTTCTAGTCCCACCTTAGCCATGAAAGCTGGCTAGACTGTACAGACAGACCTCAACTTAACAACCACAACGGAGCCCAAAATATCCATTGCTAAGTGACACAGTTGTTAAAGGACTTTTGCCCTTTTTTTTAACGATCTTTCTTGCCACAGTTGTTAAGTGAATTAGACCTCAACTTAACAACGGTTTGTTTAGTGACTGTTCAAAGCTACAACGGCATTGAAAAAAGTGACACGACTGTTTTTCCTTCCTTCCTTCCTTCCATTCTCCCTCCCTCCCTTTCATCTCTCACTCTTTGCTTCCTTCTTCCCCTCCTTCCTTCCCTCCCCTCCCTCTCTCCCTCGCTCCCTCCCTCTCTGACTTACTTCCCTTCCCTGTTTCATCTCTTTATCTTTCTCCTCCTTCCTTCTCTCCTTCCTTCCTTCCTTCCCTCCCTCTCTCTCTGATTTATTTCCCTTCCCTTTCATCTCTCTCCCTCCCTCTCTCCCTGCCTCTTCCTTCCATCCTCCCTCCCTCCCTTTCATCCCTCTCTCTTTCCTTCCTTCCTCCCTCCCTCCCACTGTCTTTTTTCCTTCCTTTCATCCTCCCTCTCTCCCTTTCATCTCTCTTTCCTTCCTTCCTCCCTCCCTCCCTCTTCCTTCCTTCCATCATCCTTCCCTCCCTTTGATCTCTCTCTCTCTCTTTCCTTCCTCTCTCTCTCTTCCTTCCTTCCATCCTCCCTCCCTTTCATCTCTCTTTCCTCCCTTCCTTTCTCCTTCCCTCCTCTTCCCTCCTCACCTCTCCTCCCTCTCCTCTTCCTTCCTCCTCCTCCTCCTTCCTTCCTTCCTCCCTTTCATCTCTCTCTCTTTTCCTTCCTTCCTCCCTTCCTCTTCCTTCCTTCCATCCTCCCTCCCTTTCATCTCTCTCTCTCTCTCCTCTCCTTCCTTCCTTTCTCCCTCCCTCCTCACCTCCCTCCCTCCCTCTTCCTTCCTTCCTTCCATCCTCCTCCCTCCCTTTCACCTCTCTCTCTTTCTTTCCTTCCTTCCTTCCATCCTCCCTCCCTTTCATCTCTCTCTCTCTTTCGTTCCTTCCTTCCTCCCTTCTTCTTCCTTCCTTCCATCCTCCCTCCTTTTTTGATCTCTCTCTCTTTCCTTCCTTCCTTCCATCCTCCATCCTCCCTCCTTTTGATCTCTCTCTCTTTCCTTCCTTCCTTCCTTCCATCCTCCCTCCCTTTCATCTCTCTCTCTTTCCTGCCTTCCTTCCTTCCGTCCTCCCTCCTTACCTCAGCAGTGGAAAGGTGGGGGAAAAAAGGCTTGGGGAAAGAGGGGGAACAGGAGAAGGAAGTAAGGGAGGAAGTTGTTTAAATAAGACGACAAGATTCATTCACCAGCTTGGCACAAGCGAAGGAGGCCTCTTTAATATTCCGCAGCGAAATTAGACAGCCGATCCAGCATCGGCCCCCGGCGTTGATATGTGTTTTATACTGACAGTTAATTAGATGTTGTCTACAGCAATCATAGGCTGTCATTTCTAATACGCGTGGAGAAATTTGAAGGATGGGAGAGTCTCCGGTCCCCCTCCCACTGATTTCTTGCTTCCCCCACCCACCCTCCAAACGGAATATTTGGCATAATTAGCAAGGAACATGTGAAGTGTTAACTCTGACAAATAATGGCGACTCGTCTTTGCATGCCAACCAGTGGGAGACCTTTTAATCAGCCTTTTATTCGCTCTCGGGCCAACAAAAGACACAGCAACGTTAACAAGAACGGGGTCACCCCCCTCCCTGCCTATTCAAACCTTCGGCGGGGATTTATTCTCCCAGTGTGAGTCCTGAGCTTTAAAAATTATTTAAACGTTGAATGAATTCCGCTGCCCTGCGAGGTGTTGAGAATGAATTGTGCAGCAGAAATCAGCACAGATAGTCCTCGGTTTCCGTTTCCGTTGCTGAGTAAGGCCGTTGTGAAGTGAGTCTTGCCCCCATTTAATGACCTTTCTTGCCATGGTCGTTAAGCGAAACATGGCGGTTAAGTTAGTCACCACATTGTAAAGTGAACTTGGCTTCCCTTTCAACTTGGCTTGTCCGAAAGTCGCCAAAGGGAATCGCATGACACCACAAACCGTCGTAAGTACGAGTCAGTTGCCAAAACATACGAATTTTTGAGCACGTGAGCACGGGGATGCTGCAACCGTCGTAAGGGTCAAAACCGGTCATAAGTCACTTTTTCCAGTGCTGTTGTAACGATGAACATTCACTAAACAAATAGTTATTAAGTTAAAGACCATGTGGAATGGATTCAACACACTTCCGCAGTTTGCTTAACTGTTGACGTGTAGAAGGGAATATTTGTAGCTCGGATTTGAACTGTGGGGTCCTTTGGTGCTCTCTGAGCTTGGTTGTTTTCTTGCAGACGTTTCATGACCCAACTAGGTAACATCATCAGTGCTACAAGGGAGAGAGGTTTGCAGAGAGGAGGAGGAGAAGGGGAGGAGGTAGAGGACCATGAAGTCCTTGGTGCTGAAGAAAGTTAAGACCGACCCCTTCTTAGAAGAATGGCATGAAACCTCTCTTTTAAACTTTTTTAATAACTTTTAAAAAATTTAAATTTTAAATTTGTCTTATGAATTTGGGGTGTTTTAAATTTAGTTTCCGGGCCAATTATTTAATTGTATTTTAATGGTTTTTTAACATTTGTATTATATGTATTTTATTTGGCTGTTCACCGACCTGAGTCCTTCGGGAGTAGGGCGGTATACAAACTCAATAAATAATAATAATAATAAAAAATATTTTAGGAAATATTAAAAAGGCAGAATATTATATTTCCCTGGATGAGAAAAGAAGAAACAGGTTTTTAAAGACAAAGAGCAGCTCCCTGCCCCCAGCAGATTTTTTTTTTTTAAATTTGATTTATATGCCGCCCTTCTCCGGAGACTCAGGGCGGCTTACAATGCGCTAAGCAGTAGCCTTCATCCTTTTGTATATTTATACAAAGTCAGCTTATTGCCTCCACAAACTGGGTCCTCAATTTACCTACCTTAGAAAGGATGGAAGGCTGAGTCAACCTTGAGCCTGGCGAGATTCGAACATGCAGTAATTGCAAGCATCTGGTCTTAATAACAGGGTGCTTTAAACCACTGTACTACCAAGGCTCCTGGTCCCCATTAAGAAAGATTGGGGCATCCTATCTACAAGACAAAGGACCTTCAGCTCCAGGGTGATGGGATTAAGACATGACCCCTCAGGACATAATAGGATTATCTACTCACCACATGGCACAACCAAAGCCCCTTCATTCCATCACCCAGCAAGATTCAACCAAACTCGATTCCAACAAACATGACTCCACATGGGAGTCTGCAACTAATAAGATACAGGCCCTTGCCACAGGAACAGGAAGCTCAAAGTCAAAGCCCAAGAGAGGGTTATAAATAACACTCACTCTCAACTCCATGTGGTCAGCTACCCAGGACTTCAAACCCATGTGGTCCTGTCCACCATTAAACCATCTTTCCAAGCAGCCTCCGTGTTTCTGAACCGAACTGAACTGAACCCAGATGGACATTTCTTCCTACAGTGCTTTCTGATCTTGGTTGGTTGGTTTGAAGATATTTCATGACCCAACTAAGTAACATCATCAATGCTAGAAGGGGAGAAGGGAGAGGAGGAGGAGGAGGAGGAGGAGTGGTGGTGGGGCTCCTTGGTGCTCTCTGAGCTTGGTTGTTTTCTTGTAGACGTTTCATGACCCAACTAGGGAACATCACCAGTGCTAGGAGGGAGTGGGTTTGCTCTCTGTTTCTATGCAAGTGGCTTGCCCTGTATACCAGGGGTGCTATTCAGCAGGTTCTGGAGAACCATTCGTGGAAATTTTGAGTAGTTCGGAGAACTGGCAAATACCACCTCTGGCTTGGCCCCAGAGTGGGGTGGGAATGGAGATTTCGCAATATCCTAGTGACAAGTTTTATTGTTTATGGGAACTGATGCCTTGGCTTGATTTAAAACTGGTCAGAAATGCCATTTCAAGATGGGCTCTTTATTTGCCCGTGGAAACACAGTTGGGTAGTGAGAAGACCCTCGAGTGAAGATCAGCCAGAGTTTGGACAACTTCTCCTCCTCCTCCTCCTCCTCCCCCGCCCCTCCTCCTCCTCCCCCCGCCCCTCCTCCTCCTCCTCCTCCTTTCCTGGCAGACTCACAAAGACAATAGGCATAAAGAGGCTGGCATCACGAAGCCCATCCATATGGCACCCAGAAGCCTTGGGAACCTGTTCAATAGCGCAGCATATGCCAGTCCCCAGCAACTGCCAGGCGTGGAAGAACAGAGCCATGTCGGATCAGACCAACCGGCTCATCTCGTCCTGTTCGCATCTTGTCCAGCCTGATGCCTCTGGGGCGGCCTGTAAGCGGCAGTGGGGGGTGGGGTCATAAGGGGCTCTTCACATGCTGGAAACCTGTATCGATCGCACAACCAGGATCAATAGGAGAGAAATATCTGTAGCTCAGGGTTGAACCATGGGGGTCCTTGGTGCTCTCTGAGCTTGGTGGTTTTCCTGCAGACATTTCACGACCCAACTAGGTAACATAATCAGTGTTAGAAGAGAGAAGGGTTTGTGAGGAGGAGGAGGGTTATGGGTCCTTGGCGCTCTCTGAGCTTGGTGGTTTTCTTGCAGACGTTTCACGACCCAACTAGGTAACATCATCAGTGCTAGAAGAGAGAGGGGTTTATGGAGTGGAGGATGATGACGACGACAGCTGTAAGGCCCTCACTGCTCTCTGAGCTTGAAGATTTTCCTGCAGACGTTTAATTACCCGGCTAGGTAACATCATCAGTGCTTCAGATTTGCAACAAGCTGTCCAAGTCGTGTCAAATACAGAGTGACTTCATAATTCAGGATTTTGCCCAGTATATTTTCTTTTTTGATTACCTCTTGAAACCCAAGCTATCCTTCATCACAAGCAGGAGCTGGTCAAAAGCTTGGTGTGAAATGATATAGAGCAGGGGGTTGGACTAGAAGACCTCCAGGGTCCCTTCCAACTCTGTTATTCTCTTTATACCGTCACAATCAATGACTAATGGAACGATTTGCCCCCGGAGATACGCATGATACCAGATCTCCAGGCTTTTCGCCGTGCCCTAAAAACTTTTCTTTTTCATCAAGCAGGGCTGGCGTAACCCACCCACCCCCTTTTGAGATGTTAGATTTTTAATTGTTAATCAATTTTTAATTGGGATGTTTTAAATTTTGGGCCAAAGTTGTGTAATTCTTTTAACAAATTTTAAATTTTGTATTGGGATGTTTCTTATTTTGGCTGTGCACCGCCCTGAGTCCAGCAGGAGAAGGGCAGTATACAAATTTAATAAAATAAATAAATAAGTAAATAAGGGAATGAGGTACGATTGTCTAAAGAAGAGGAGGACTGGGAACAATATGATAGCAGTCTTCCAATATTTGAGGGGCTGCCACAAAGGAAGAGGAAATCAAGCTATTCTCCAAAGCACCTGAATGCAGAACAAGAAGCAATGGATGGAAACTCATCAAGGAGAGAAGCAACCTAATATTAAGGAGAAATTCCCTGATACGTTAGAAGAATTAACCAGTGGAACTGCTGGCCTCCAGAAGTTGTGGGTGGCTCCATCGCTGGAGGTTTTTAAGAAGAGACTGGACAGCCATTTGTCTGAAACGGTCTAGGGCCGTGCTGGTGAACCTATGTCATCAGCTGCTATTTTGGTTTTCGCAACGCGCATGCTGATCTTCGTGCGTGCCGGAGCCCCGGAAACACGAAGGCCAGGTGGCCAGCACACGCATGCGCAACAGCCAGCTGCCCTTCATGTTTCAAACACGCATGTGCGCAAATGTGCATTCCTGTTGTGGCTCCGTTACCTGAGCCTGTGTCATCGGCAGGAGAGGACTCCGAGAGTGAAGGAGAGGAGTTGGCAAGGCCTCCCTCTCCAGGACCCTCCTCTCTGGCAATGCCTTCGGTGTCCGCCGAAGGGCAAGAGATAGGGCCGGGGCCAAGCACGTCCACGCAGCCACAGGTGGACAGTGATGAGGGTAATGAGTCTTGGCTGGATCCACGCCAGCGTCGCAGAGATAAGCGCGCGCAACAGAAGAAAAGGCGTGCCTGAGATTAGGCTGAGTCACTGGACCACACCCCACAGGGTATAAAAGGGAGCGTGGTGGCCAGTCAAGTCTTGTGACGAACAAAGCTGAAAGCTTCCACGCCATTCTGCATTGCCGGACTTTTGTTATAGGCTTTGCTGGATTATCTCTGGACTTGATTTACTCTGTAATTATTGAACATTTTACTTTGATGTACCAGAAGTGGGGAGAAGTTATCTCTTCCCTTCGTGAGTAATAAACTCTTGGCAGGCAGCCACTAGGTTGCTGCCAAGTTCCGTTCTCATAAGGAAAAGGATTTTGTCGGCTGGTTTGGTTTTTAACTTTTGGACGTCTGTTGGTGTGTGTGCGTGTGGGACGGGGACAGAACAGTTCCGGTTTGGGCACCTGGTGCCGAAAAGCTTCGCCATCACTGGTATAGGGCCTCCTGCTTGAGCAGGGGGTTGGACTAGAAGACCTTCAAGGTCCCTTCCAACTCTGTTATTTTGTTAATTCTGCTCCCCATAGTGGTTTTTAAGTTGTTAAGGACTGCCTGTATAACAGTGCTGCCTAGCCTAGCCCCACATTTTTTCCTCTGTAGGTTTACAGTGGCTGTTTCTTCACACCTAAGCCTGGCAGGAGCCCTTCAGCCTCAGCCCCAAGCCTCACAAACGACCCCTCACACTTCAGTTCCTTCCTCGGATCCCTTTATTAGCCCGTAAACGCGGATTTGTGTCCTGTCGAAGCCCCTTCGCTTTTCATTTAAATAAAACGCTCGGC
Organism: Pantherophis guttatus; assembly: GCF_029531705.1. Next base: position 688,828 of record NW_026844018.1, read on the forward strand.
CGTTTTTTTCCCCCTCCAAATGTATCTCCCGCCTGGGCCGCGTTTGAGACCGGTAAGTAGATTTGTTACGGCCTTAATTACGATTTCATGGCAAGAACAGAGCCCCTCGGATCTTGGGCTGAGGGGTTTTCAGTTCCCCAACGCCACCTTCAAAAAACGAGAAATTTGTAGGCAAACTCCCACTAAGTCTGTTGCTCTTTTCAAGCGAGCGGGAAATAATTAGATTTAAAAACCTCAATGCTATATCTGCCCGTCTCTATCAATGCAGTTCATGCATCACCGGGCTTCGTCAATGGGGAAATTATCCGGGGAATTATTTTCAAGTTATTGTTTTTGTGCTTCCTGATGTGCACGTGTGTGTGTGTATGTGTGTGTGTGTGTGTGTGTGTTGGGCAGGAGGGACACAGGAAGTCCTCAACTTACAACCACAATGGAGCCCAGCATTTCTATTGCTAAACGAAACATTTGTTGAGGGAGTTTCGCCACCGTTTTACGACCTTCCTTGGCGCCATCGTTAAATGAAGCACTGCCGTTGTTAAGTTAGTTCCACCATCACTAAGCGAATCTTGCTTTCTTTCCCCAGGAGCCCTCAAGCAGTCACATTCATGACAAACCATTTTATACCAAATTTATATTTCGTTGATAAAGAAATAAAGGGAGACTAGTATAGATCTATTTCAAGCTATTTAGCTCTCATCAGCTAGCCATACCCTTACTTGGATTCGAACTTGGGCTGCCTGCATATATATATATATATCCCACTGGGCCATACGTTTAATACGTGGGTCAAGGTACTTCTCTCGCGCCCCCTTATACAAACACCAATCGAAATAATATAGCCTCTGGGAAAAGAGAGAAATTTCCTGGTATGCCCCCCCCCCAGCCCAGCCCGCTACCCCTTTTCCTACAGATTCATGGCCGAACTACATGGCCCCCCTTCGCGCTTTCCATCTGGAGCACCGGCTGCTCTCTTAATATACGTTCGGTTTTCTTGCTTTCCGGCCTGTAATTAACACAACATCCTTTGTGCTTCAACTGAGCCCATAGTAAAAAGTTAGGATGCTCGAACGCATTATTAAGAACTGTGGGTGGGTGTTTAACATGTCCGCTAAATCTTGGAAATGTAATCGAACTCCGGGCACATATTATCACATGTGGTGGAGATGTTCAAATGCAAAAAAAATACTGGACGAAAACACATAATTGGTTAGAAAAAATGTTAAGGCAGCATATACTGTAGACTACAAACCAGAATGATTTTTGTCAGGCATAATGCCAGAAAAATACGATAAAGGGAATGTATATTTAATATTACATGTTTTGACAGCAGCAAGAATTGTATTTGCGCAATCACCTACAGTAGAAGAGATAATTAAAAAAAAAAATTAGACTGGGCAGAAATGGATAGACTAACACTGACGATAAAAGAAAAAGAAGACACAGTATTTTCGAACTTAAAACTCGTTTTATCAGTGGTTGGATAATAGAAACTAGGAGTTTAATATTGTTATGTAAACAAATTGACTCAGACAGTACGTTGTTTACTAAGCACTTATTATATACAAGAGAAAATATATAAAAAATTTTTTTAAAAAAAAAGAATTGTGGATGTGTGGTTTGTGGTTGCGAAGAAGCTGAGGACTTTGAGATGCCCTCAGAAAAAGGATGCGCTGGAACGGAAGAGATGGATCACGTTCCAGTGGTCCTCGACTTACGACCATACTTGGTGGTCCTTGTTTCTGAGTAAGATAGTCATTAAGGGAATCCACACCCTCTTCGCGCAAAGGTTCTCGCCAGGGTTCTTAAGTGACTCCCAGCTGTTGTTAAGTGAATCGTGCGGTCATTAAGCAAATCCAGCTTCCCCACCCCCCTTCGACATGTCAGAAGCTGACCGGGAAGGTCGCAGAAGCTCAAACTTCTGTTGCTAAATGAGATATTGTTAACTGAGTTTTGCCCCGTTTTACAACCATTTTGTGCCACGGTTATTAAGTGAATCGCCGTCGTTAAGTTAGTCACACGGTTGTTAAGTGAAGCTGGCATCCCATTCACTTGGCTTGTCAGAAGATCACAAAAGGGGATCACATGACCCGGGGGGACACTGCGACCGTCATAAATATGAGTCGGTCTGGATCTGCTAAGCATCCAGATTTTGATCATGTGACCATGTGAGATTCTGCAACAGGCGTTAAGTGTGAAAAACAGTCCTAAGGCACTTCTTTCTGTGCCGTTGTAAAAGTCACTTTATTCAGGGCTGTTGTAACTTTGAATGGTCATTAAATGAACTGCTGTATGTCAAGGACTAATTATAATTGTGTGTAAATGACAATATTCCCCCTTTTTTAAAACCTCCTGCTCAACAACAGACCCCAGTTTTGATTCCTTAAATCAACTTATCCCTGGACTTCATAATAAGATAATAAAGAAGAAAATAATAAAGAAGAAAAGTCCTCGACTTATAGCACTTCGCTTAGTGACCGTTCAAAGTTACAACAGCACGGAATGACCATTTTTCGCACTTACGACCATTGCAGAATCCCCATGGACACATGCTCAAAATCTGGATGCTTAGAAATTGGCTCATATTTATAACGGTCACAGTGTCCCAGGGATCACGTGATTCCCCTTTAGCGACCGTCTAACGAGCAAAATCAATGGGGAAAGCCAGATTCACTTAGCAACCGGGTTACTCCTTTAAGAACCACAGCGATTCACTTAACCAACGTGGCAAGAAAATTCATCACGCGGGTCGAAACTCACCGCACAAATTTCTCACTTAGCGACAGGAATTCCGGGCTTCAACTGTGGCTGTATGTCGAGGACTCCCTGCCGTACGATCATCTGTTTCCCTGCCTGGTTTTGAAGAAATACTTGAGCTTCTCCGGTGGCCGTAATTGTTTTATTAGCATCGCGACGCCTCCCAAGAATGCAATAAAATTTAACGATGAGATTTTGCGTCCAACTTTGCGCGAGAAATAGCTCGTGTCGTCCTCGCTATCCGGCGGGCTCAGCTGTTCGCCTGAGTGGGGTTTCCCCCTCCCTCTTGAAAAACGCAATATTGTTTGCCCCTTCGGAGTTGCCTTTCCCTGCCAGTTTAATAATGAGCTCGGTGGAGGTTCAAATGGGACTTGGCTTTGATACAACCTCGCTAGGAGCGTATCGCGGTTTCCTACGGCGTTGGAACGATGTCGGTTGTGACTTTTTGTGTTCCTCTCCTGGGAGTCCGATCCCTGCGTCTGTCAATGTGTTACACAGATTTCTTTGTTGTCAGGCGTCTGGTTAGACACAGCTCTGGAACAACGGAGTTAGGCCTCCCTGCGTTGCGAGCCAGATTGGTCTAGTAGTTAAGGCAACCAGGCGAGAAAGCAGGAGACGGTGAGTTCTAGTCCCTCCTTAGGCTGGAGAGCAGGTTGGTGACTTTGGGCCAGTTACCAGGAGACAAGGGAGTTCTAGTCCTGCCTTAGCCATGAAATTCAGCTGGATGACTTTGGGCCAGTCACCAGGACACGGTGAGTTCTAGTTCCACTTTAGGCATGAAAGCCATCTGGGTGACTTTGGGCCAGTCAGCAGGAGACAGTGAGTTCTAGTTCCACCTTAGGCATGAAAGCCATCTGGGTGACTTTGGGCCAGTCACCAGGAGACAAGGGAGTTCTAGTCCTTCCTTAGCCATGAAATTCAGCTGGATGACTTTGGGCCAGTCACCAAGAGACGGTGAGTTCTAGTTCCACCTTAGCCATGAAATTCAGCTGATGACTTTGGGCCAGTCACCAGGAGATGGTGAGTTCTAGTTCCACCTTAGGCATGAAAGCCAGGTGGGTGACTTTGGGCCAGTCACCAAGAGACGGTGAGTTCTAGTTCCACCTTAGCCATGAAATTCAGCTGGATGACTTTGGGCCAGTCACCAAGAGACGGTGAGTTCTAGTTCCACCTTAGCCATGAAATTCAGCTGATGACTTTGGGCCAGTCACCAGGAGATGGTGAGTTCTAGTTCCACCTTAGGCATGAAAGCCAGGTGGGTGACTTTGGCCAGTCACCAGGAGACGGTGGATCTAGTTCCACCTTAGGCATGAAAGCCAGGTGGGTGACTTTGGGCCAGTCACCAGGAGACAGTGAGTTCTAGTTCCACCTTAGCCATGAAATTCAGCTGGATGACTTTGGGCCAGTCACCAGGAGATGGTGAGTTCTAGTCCTCCCCTTAGGCAGGAAAGCTGGCTGGCTGACTTTGGGCTAATCACCAGGAGACAGTGAATTCTAATCTTACCTTAGGCATGACCTCAGTTTAGGGCTTGGACCAATCACCAGGCGACGGTGAGTTCTAATCCCACTTTAGGCATTATAGCTGGTTGGATGACCTTGGGCCTCTCTCTTTCCAACCAACTTCCCTTACAGGGTTGTTGTAAGAGGGAAAACACGAGGAGGGAAGTGTATTACGTTCGTTCCCTGCCTTGAGTTATTTGTAAAAAAAAAAAAAATCAACGTTCGATACAAATAAATCAATAAAACGTAGCTTATCGAAGCAAACCCGCAATCCTCATTCTTCAATCTGGAGTTGTGTCGCATTGGTTTGTGCAGGGAGCCTGGCAGGTGTGAGATGCCAATCTTAACCCTGTTGCTGTGCTGGACAGAGCGACCGCACGGGTCTGAAGTTTGCCCTCTGGGCTTTTCCGATACCCGATTGCATCGATTATTCAACCCTTAATCAGCTAATCAGTCAGTTGATTGATCGGTGAAAGAACGGGGGCCATCTGTCCGCTCTACTTAATGGAGTGTCTTCACAGCCCAGATAGGAAATAATTGGATTGACAGTCCGTCATACGGGAAGAGTGTTTGTTAACTGATTAGAGGAGGGGGATGCGGGGGGTGAGCTGGCGGAACAGCAGGGAAGGGAGTTGAAGGTGTTAATTGAGTTGATCCTATCATGTTTGACATTGGAGGCTTTGCACGGACAGCCGTGGAGACATTTACCATTTTGGATGCTCCCGAGACAGCTGTTCTTTTGAAGGCAGCAGGGGAAGATCTAGTAGCACGTGGATTATTATTGGGTCAATCAGCAGGAGATGGGGAGTTCTAGTCCCACCTTAGGTATGAAAGTTAGCTGGGTGACTTTCAGCCAATCACCAGGCGACGGTGAGTTCCAGGGCCACTTTAGGCATGAAAGCTGGCTGGGTGTCTTTGGACCAATTACTAGGAGATGGGGAGTTCTAGTCCTGCCTTAAGCACGAATGCCAGCTAGGTGACTTTGGGCCAGTTACCAGGAGACGGTGAGTTCTAGTTCCACCTTAGGCATGAAAGCCAGCTGGGTGACTTTGGGCCAGTCACCAGGACACGGTGAGTTCTAGTTCCACTTAGGCATGAAAGCCATCTGGGTGACTTTGGGCCAGTCACTAGGAGACAGGGAGTTCTAGTCCCACTTTAGGCATGAAAACTGGCTGGGAGACTTCAGGCCCAATTTACCAGGAGATGGGGAGTTCTAGTCCTTCCTTAAGCATGAACGCCAGCTACATGACTTTGGGCCAATCACCAGGAGACGGTGAGTTCTAGTCCCACCTTAGGCATGAAAACTGGCTGGGAGACTTCAGCCAATTTACCAGGAGATGGGAAGTTCTAGTCCTGCCTTAGGCATAATATCTGACTGGGTGTTTTTGGGTCAATCATTAGGAGATGGTGAATTCTAGTCCTGCCTTGGGCATGAAAGCTTGGGGGAGGGAGGAGACTTTGGGCCAATCACCAGGTGACCGTGAATTCTAGTTTCCCCTTAGGCATGAGCGCCGGCTGGGAGACTTTGGGCCCCTTACCAGGCGATTGTGAGTTCTAGTTTCCCCTTAGGCAGGAAAGCTGGCTGGGTGACTTTGGGCTAATTACCAGGAGACGGTGAATTCTAGTCCTACTTTAGGCATGACGAAACCCAGCTGAGTGATTTGTAGTATAATGTTGATTGTGTTGAAGTGGGACCACGAGGGAGTGGTTTAATCTAATGCATTAAAATGGAGTTTTCCAGACAGAATTGCTTACTCTGGGAGGACGTATTTTGAAGGCCCTGTGATCAATATTGACCGTGGGGGGGGGGGAAGTGTCTTGATACCTAAATTATAGTCTGAAGACTCTTAGGCTCGACAGATGTGAAGTCCTTCCCTCAAATAAAATGCCAACTTGGAATATGTGAGAATAGCAAAAGGTGTTCTTTTGAAGGCACCAATTGAAATCCTATTTTTTTTTTATCATATTCTGTAGTATAATGCTGATTGTATTGATAGAGGAGAATATTTGTAGCTCGGGGATGACCTGTGGGGTCCTTGGTGCTCTCTGAGTTTGGTTGGTCCCTTCAGACGTTTTAGGCAACACTCAGTGTGATGGAAGGTAGGGTTGGCCGCTCATACTGGTGACGTTACTTAGTTGGATCATGAAGGGTTTGCCCGCCAAGAATGAAGCTCAGAGTGCACCAAGGACCCCACCAGAGAATATTGGTAGGCCGGGGTTGAACTGTGAGGTCCTTGGTGCTCTCTGAGCTTGGTGGTTTCCTTGCAGACGTTTCATGACCCATCTAGGTAACATCATCAGTGCTGTAAGAAAGGGACGGTTTGTGGAAAGGAGGAGGAGGGGAACAGGAAGAAGGAATGAAAGTGAGGAAGATGAAGGAAGAGGAGGACTGTGAGGTCCTTGGTGCTCTCTGAGCTTGGTGGTTTCCTTGCAGGCGTTTCATGACCCCTCTAGGTAACATCATCAGTGCTGTAAGGGAGGGGTGGTTTGTAGAAAGGAGGAGGAGGGTAAGAGGAACAGGAAGAAGGAATGAAAGGGAGGAAGATGAAGGAAGATGAGGACTGTGAGGTCCTTGGTAGTCTCTGAGCTTGGTGGTTTCCTTGCAGACGTTTCATGACCCAACTAGGGAACATCATCAGGGCATATCAAAACCCCCAACTCAGAAAGCACCAAAGTTAATAAGTGAGTAACCCCGTTGTGAAGTGAATCTGGCTTCCCACTGACTTTGCTTGTCAGAAGGTCGCCAAAGGAGATCAACATGTCCCCGGGGCCTCCAAGCGTCTGAATTTTGATCACCTCACCATGGGGACGTTGCAGCAGTCGTAAGCGTGGAAAAACGGTCCTAAGTCACTTTTTTTGGCGCCGTTCTCACTTATTTATTTATTTATTTATTCAACTTGTATGCTGCCTTTCTCTGAAGACTCAAGGCGGCTTACAATGCATAACTTTGAATGGTCACTAAATGAACTGTTGTACGTCGAGGACCGCCTGTCCATGACAGACAGTTTGCATTCCGAAGAAACTCTTGTGATCTTAAGCCGCTGAGTTTACTCTCCATTCTCTTGACCTAAATGGCGTTTTCACATTGTTCCCCAGACTCCATTTTATTTTTACGGGCTGTGATGTTTTATTGTTGTTAATAATGAGATTGTGAAAAGGAGGAGAAAATACTTCTTGTTAGAGATTGAGCTAAAAAAGATAAACGGGTTCCCCCAACAGCTGTTGCCTTGATACACATAATCCTACGATCGCCAAATGAATTCTACCGCATTCTTTTCAATGAGTTCCTGGAAACGCCGTTCGGATTTTCTCGAGCCGTTCGGATTTTCTTGATCTTACGAATTATGAAAAAAATGTTTTCGTAAGATCGCTGGCTCCTTCAACTCCTCCATTGCCAGCTAAGACTTTATTCTGACCCAGCTCCCCAAACACGACCAACCCTCTGTATTTAAATCAATGATTCCTTTATTAGGTATAAAAATCTAATAAATAAATAAATAAATAAATTAGGAGCACCAGCACCCCCAGCAAAAAGTTTCTCTCTCATTGCAGGCTAACAAGTCCATCCGGCAGGGAGATGAATAGTTGTCTGCCATCATCTATTCATCTCCGCCCCCTGCCTTTTATCTCCAGAGTTAGGGTGAGGCTTCCCTAGCAGCGGTGGCTCTTCCGTCCCGAGGAGCGGCCCATGGATTTCCACTGCTCTCCTCTCCTCTGCCTTCTGCATGGCAGGCACTGGACCCAGCTGCTCCTCCTCTTCCTCATCAATCCACCTTCCAGACCTGGGGGCTCTTGACTCTCCACCTTAGGGCTGACGGACGGCCCAGGCTCCACCTCGCTCTTTCCGCCAGCTCCATTCCCTCTTCCCCCTCGGAGCTCTCAGGTTGCCTTGATGCTGACCCCAACTCCCAAGCCTCCTCCTCCTCCTCCTCTGATATGGCTGCTGGAGGGGCCAGCGGCCAACAGGCCACCACAGCCTTCTCAACACTTGTTTGAACTGTACACAAGATCCGACAGATTCAGATGGCTTTCTGCTGGATATGAACCACGTTCAAAGTTCAGGTAATCCTCGACTTACAACCGCTCGTTTCGTGACCGTTCAAAGTTGCGACAACATTGAAAAACGGGACATGATTGTTTTTCCTAGTTACGGCTTTTGCAGCGTCCCTGCGACCACGTGATCAAAACTCAGATGCTTGGCAACTGGTTCATACTTACGACCGCTGCTTTGTCCCTGTGGTCACGCAATCTCCTTTAGCGACCTTCTGACCAGCAAAGTCAACGGGAAAGCCGGGTTCTGTTCTGTCCCCCGTCCTCACTCAGACAAATGCAATATCCAACACACCTGCCAATAATGTATTGTATAAACAGACCAGAATTCCTGGCAGACGAGAGTTCTGGCAGCTACTTGTAAAACGCCTGCCAAATCCAATTAGCACTCCCAAAAAACAGGAGAGGCCTTATCTGCAGTCCGTTTCCAGAGCGACAAATTATCCACAAGAGATTAGTCCAAAATATATCTGAGCCGAAGTGCAGGATTCACGATGTGACTCTTTAGAGTTTAAACGTTTGTCCGTCACAAAGCCTGCCGAGCAATCACGCCCCCCCCTTTATCCCTTGTGGGGCATGGCTCAGTGACTCAGCTCAATCCATGGTCCTTCCATGCCTCTTCCTTTGTTGCGCACGCTTCTCCCTCCGACGCTGCCTGAGATCAAGCCAGGATTCATTGTTGTGGCTCCGTTGCCTATCGACAGATGCAGACTCTGAGAGTGAGGGAGAGGAGTTGGCAAGGCCTCCCTCTCCAGGACCCTCCTCTCTGGCAATGCCTCCGGAGGACACCGAAGGCCGATAGGCCCAGAGCCAAGCACGTCCCCGCAGCCACAGGTGGACAGCGATGAAGAAGATAAGTGCTGGCTGGACCCTCGGCAGCGGCGCCGGGAGAAGCATGTGCAGCAGAGGGGAAGGCGTGCCAGAGATTAGCTGAGTCACTGGACCACACCCCACAGGGTATAAATGTGGGTGTGGTGGCCGGTTCAGTTTGTGACGAGCAAAAACTAGAAATAATCCATGATCTCTGCGTTACTGGACTTCTGCCTGCCTTGTCGGACTGCATTTGGACTAATCCTTGTATTGTTGAAACTTTGCCTGCTTTATCGGAATGCTTGCAGTCTAATCTTTGTTTTGTGTGAGTAAAGTCTGAATTGGCAGCTAGCCACTGGGTTGCTGCCCAGCTTTATCTTCAAAGATTTTGTCGTGTGGCTTATTAACTCCGGGCCGTCTGTGGGGGTGCGTGTGTGGGACGGGGACAGAACATTCATCAGTATTACTCTCTATCAATGGGTGCTCCGAAATGCCTTCCTCCTGGCACATCCCAGGCTGTTCCTCCTGGCCTTCAGATGGAACCTGAGGCATTGCCAGAGAGGAAGGTCCTGGAGAGGGAGGCCTTGCCAGTTCCTCCCCCTCACCTTCTGAGTCCTCTTCCTCCATGAGGACAAGCTGGGGAGTCAGAGTCACAACAGGTTCACTTTACCGGGTTACTCACCAATCAACTTCAGAGGGTCACAAAAGGGGATCAGATGACCCCCCACCCCCTGGGACACTGCAGCCATCATAAATATGAGTCAGTTGCCAAACATCTGAATTTTGATCACCTAACCCTGAGGATGCTGCAATGGTTGTGTGAAAAAGTGTCTTAAGTCACTTTGTTCAGTGCCTCTGTAACTCTGAACGGTCACTAAATGAACTGTTGCAAGTCGAGGACTACCTGCCTTGGGTTAAAATGGCGAAATTCGCAGGCTTAAATCATGTTCTGCTGTCGTAATGACGCATCTACCTCTGTTTTTGTTTTGTTTTTTTTCTGTATTTCAGGTTTATTCAAGAGATTGAACACGCTTTGGGGTTCAGTCCCGCGAAGCAATGTCCCCTCCGAGAATTCCTCACCATGTACATTAAGAACATCTTTCTGAACCAAGTCCTGGGAGAAATCAACAAGGAAATCGAGGGCGTCACCAAAATTACCGACCCCTTGAAGATTCTGGCCAACGCAGACACCATGAAAATGCTCGGGGTGCAAAGGCCTCTCTTGCAGGTAAGGCGGGTGGCAGGAACACCATGGAATAAGCCTTCCCATCTTTACAGGTAGTCCTCCACTTACGAGCGTTCGCTTAAGGACCATTCAAATTTACAGCAGACCACCCAAAAGCTACTTATGATCTGTTTTCGAAGTTACGATGGCTGCACAGTTGCACTCCATCTATCTATCTATCTATCTATCAATCATCTATCTATCATCTATCTATCTATCATCTATCTATCTATCATCTATCTATCTATCATCTATCTATCTATCTCTCTATCTATCTATCTTCCTTCCATCCATCATCTATCTATCATCTATCTATCTCTATCTATCATCTATCTATCATCTATCTATCTATCTATCATCTATCTATCTATCTATCTATCTTCCTTCCATCCATCATCTATCTATCTATCTATCTATCTATCTATCTATCTATCTATCTATCTATCTTCCTTCCATCCATCATCTATCTATCTATCTATCTATCTATCTATCTATCTATCTATCTATCATTATCTATCTATCTGTCATCTATCTATCATCTATCTATCTATCTATCTATCTATCTATCTATCATCTATCTATCTATCTATCATCTACCCTGTTTCCCCAAAATAAGACATCCCCTGATAATAAGTCCAATCAGGCTTTTGAGCGCATGGCAATATGGCCAAGCGCTTATTTCAGGGTTCAAAAAAATATAAGACAGGGTCTTATTTTCGGGGAAACACGGTATCTCTCTCTCTCTCTCCCTCTCTCCCTCTCTCTCTCTCTCTCTCTATCTATCTATCTATCTATCTTCCTTCCATCCATCATCTATCTATCAATCAATCTATCTATCTATCTATCTATCTATCTATCTATCTATCTATCTATCTATCTTCCTTCCATCCATCATCTATCTATCTATTTATCTATCTATCATCTATCTATCTATCTATCATCTATCTCTCTATCTATCATCTATCTATCTGTCATCTGTCTATCATCTACCCTGTTTCCCCCAAAATAAGACATCCCCTGATAATAAACCCAATCCGGCTTTTGAGCGCATGGCAATAAGGCCAAGTGCTTATTTCAGGGTTCAAAAAAATAAGACAGGGTCTTATTTTCGGGGAAACACAGCATCTATATCTATCTATCTATCTATCTATCTATCTATCTATCTATCTATCTATCATTATCTATCTATCTGTCATCTATCTATCATCTATCTATCTATCTATCTATCTATCTATCTATCATCTATCTATCTATCTATCATCTACCCTGTTTCCCCCAAAATAAGACATCCCCTGATAATAAGTCCAATCAGGCTTTTGAGCGCATGGCAATATGGCCAAGCGCTTATTTCAGGGTTCAAAAAAATATAAGACAGGGTCTTATTTTCGGGGAAACACGGTACCATTTTTTCAGAGATGGTTTTCTTTAGATCCCTATTTCTGGGCAATGATTGATCTTAATAACCTAAAGTGTCCTTTCCAATTCCGAGATCCTCTGAAAAATCACACCTAGAAGATAAAAATCAGAATTCTGCAAGGAACCAGAGACTGCTGAAATGGTCTCCCACGTTCCTATATTCATTTGTTTTAAAATATTTTTCTCCCAGCACTTCTATCAAAAAAAATTTAAAAAAAAAACCATGCCAATCTCTAGCACAGAAAGTACTTCTGTAAAAGGCCTTCTGATAAATTCAATGTGTAAAATGCCTACCTCCGGTTAACTTTTGATGCTGTTTTTCACACATTTAATTATACCTAGATTTAAATATTAAAAAAAAAAAACTCAAACATGTGAAATGTGGCAGTCGGCTCCTGTAGAGACAAAGGCAAGATAAATTACCTCTCAAAATAAAAGGTGAAAATAAGAAGTTGTCTTTTCTGTCATAACACAACAAGGGAGCATTCAGCATAGGAAGCCTTAAAGGGCAGTGAGGGTTGGAAAAACAAGATTTCCCCATATGTAGGCTGAATCTTTCTTTTTATTCTATTCTATTTTCTCCTCTCTGTTCTGTTCTGTTCTGTTCTGTTCTGTTCTGTTCTGCATTCTATTCCATTCCATTCCATTCTATTTCTTATTCTATTCTATTTCTTATTCTATTCTTCTATTTTCCGTCCATAAATAGGTAGAACAACTGTGGCAAGAAAGATTGTAGAATGGGCCAAAACTCACAAAACAAATGTCTCACTTAACAACAGAAATTTTAGGATCAACTGTGGTCGTAAGTCGAGGACTACTGTAAAAAATGTTTTTTTTAAAAAATGTTAGAAAACAATGCTTAGATTCACTTCTTGTTTTTGAGGATGAGAAACCTTGTTTAAAGGTAGCATCTTCGAGATGACTCTTTTAGCTTTTAGCTCATGCAATCACACGTGAAGGCTAAATGGATTTCAGGAGCAGATTAATTATCCATAGCTGCCGTTGATTAATTAGTTTAGGCTGCAATCCAGCTAAAATATGCGGTTATGTAATTGTATTTACCTCTCCTTCCCCCCACCAGACATTCGTAATGGCAAAAGGAGATAAAATGCATTAACTTGCATCATATTTAACTGTGTTTTCCCTTTTCCCCCCCTTTTTAAACGTAAATTTTAATTCGTTTTTAATTTATTGGGGTGTTTTAAATCTGTCTTCGGCCAAATTGTTTACTTCAACTTTATTCAGTTTTAAATTTTGTATTTATGTTTTTTATCTTATGGCTGTTCACCGCCCTGAGTCCTTCGGGAGTAGGGCAGTATACAAATCAAATAAAACTAAACTAAACTAAACTAAACAAACTGTGTTAGCCGTGTTATAGGAATGCACAACACACAAAGGCTGCATGGATACAACAATTGTTTGTTTTAGTTTTGGGTTGTGGTTCTTGTTGCTTTTGATGGCTTAGTGTGTCGTGCAATCTCAGCTATTTGATTTAGTTGAGCTATTAAGCATATTAAGTATATATATTGTATTGATATATATTAAAGTATATTATATGTATATATTATATTGATATGTATTAATTATATTAAGTATATGTATTACATTGATAGATAGATATTAAACCTATTATATACATACATATATATATATATATAATATTAATACATAAGTATAAGTACTGTATATATATATATATATTATAATAATATATCAAATGTATTAAGATTATACAGTAGATTCTGTAAATCTAGAAAAGTGCCTGAATCAATATGCAGGCAAAGTGCCTGATTCTGAACACAGCCTCTATATGCCAATTTAAAAATATTAAGCAGAATTTAAATAAAAATGGGATACAAGCCATAACAGAGAGAAACCCTACACTTAGATGGTGTCGTCTCCAAAATTACAGACACTCCAAATATTATTAGGTTAAGTTTAGAGTAAGTCTAAATCATCATAAGCTGATTTGAGTTCTTGCTCAAATTTAAACTTGGGTGATAAGATTCTTCAGACATGCAAGTAAACCTTGACTTATAACCGCTCATTTAGTTTGTTTGTTTGTTTTATTAAATTTGTATACCGCCCTACTCCCGAAGGACTCAGGGCGGTGAACAGGCACAAGATAAAATACAGAAATACAAAAGTTAAAAACAATTTAAAACCAAATTAAATAATATTGGCCCACGACAATTAAAATCCCAATAAATTTAAAACAAATTAAAATTTCAATTTAAAATTTAAAATTTAAAAGAAAGGGGAGAAAAATTAGGCCAGGCCGGCTTGCTGGAATAAAAGGGTCTTAAGAGCACGGCGGAAGGTGCGCAGATCCAGGATCCTCCGTATCTCCGGGGGGAGCTCATTCCAGATAGTGGGTGCCCCCACAGAGAAGGCCCTCCCCCTGGGTGCCGCCAGTCGACACTGCTTGGCTGATGGCACCCGGAGGAGACCCTCTCTATGAGAGCGTACTGGCCGGTGGGAGGCTATTTGTGGTAGTAGGCGGTCCCGTAAATAACCAGGTCCTAAGCCATGGAGCGCTTTAAAGGTGGTAACCAAAACCTTGAAGCGCACTCGGAAGACCACCGGGAGCCAGTGCAACTCGTGCAGGAGAGGTGTTACACGGGAGCGCCATGTTGCTCCCATAACCACCCGCGCGGCCATCACTCTAGTGATGGTTTGACATTAAATGACCCTGAAAAAAGTGACTTGTGACCGTTTTTCTCACTTACAACTGTTGCAGCATCCCCGCCGTCACTTGATCAAAATTCATGCGCTTGGCCACTGACTCGTATTTATGACGGTTGCAGTGTCCCGGGGTCATGTTTGATCCTCTTTTGCGACCTTCTGACAAGCAAAGTCAATGGGGCAGCCAGATTCGCTTAACAACTGTGTGACTCACTTAGCAACTGTAGTGGTTCACTTAACAACTGTGCGAAGAAAGGTCGTAAAATGAGCCAAAGCTTACTTGACAACTGTCTTGCTTCACAACTGAAACTTTGGACTTAATTGTGGTCGTAAGTCAAGGACTGGAAAAAGTGCAAAGAAGAGCAACTCAGATGATTAATGGCCTGGAGACTAAAACATGTGAAGAACAGTTGCAGGATTTGGGTTTAGCTAGTCTAAAGAAAAGAAGGACTAGGAGGACATGATCAGTCACATTCACCAACGGAGCAATTTCACGGGTTGTAGAGATCACTCCCCTCCGGCCGCTGTGGGTAACCCTGGGAAACAGCCTTGAGAAAGATATGTCTGGAATGTGCTCCTGTCTTTGGCTGCCATTCTACTTCGCCATTTTCTCATTCCCCCTTGTCTATGGCAACTTGAGAGCAGGTCAGGGATGCTTCGCGAGTTGACATAATAAGCACTAACAAAATGTAAACAATAGAAAATCAAGAAAACTTTTTAAAAAGAAAAAGAAAAGTCCTCTTAGTTTTGGAGAAATTTCTCATCGGCATTTCCAGTGTGGCTCAGTTCCATCGTTTCATATCTATTTTGGTGGCTTCTAAGAAACGACACTTGAAAGTTTCCCAAACATGACAGTTGGCACTCCAAATACCGTCTTATGCAATAGTGTTGGAAAAGGCCACAAAATATTTTTAGCTGCGGAACAACTGGTCTGCTTTAGAAAAGAAAAGAACAACACGATCCCAGGCCCCTTGACTAGTAGGAATTGTTTAGCTAGCTTAACCCCGCTGCCAGCTGTCTAAACGGGGGTGACATTTGGGGAAAGGGGTGAGGGTGAAATAAGACCCAGCCAATACAATCTGACCTTAATAACTGATGGAGACAGAAGTCCAGAAAAGGTCAGCCAGATGGACTGAGTTGCAGCCACTAAGGAGGCTGGAAGTAGATAGATGGGAGTCTTTAAATACTTGTGTTTGGAAACTTAGACTTTTTTCATGCAAGAAGTCTTGAATAAGATTCCTTTTTTTTGTGGGGTCCTTCGTGCTCTCTGAGTTTGGTTGTTTGCTCGCCGACGTTTCATGGCCCAACTAGGTAACATCATCAGTGCTAGGTCTTCTGGTCCAACCCCCTGCTTTATACCATTTCAGATCAATGTGTTGAGACCTAGGCCCAAGTAGTTATTACCAGACACAATCAGTCCTACACAAACATATTTTATTAGAACAGCTGAGAATTACTTCATTCTCAGCTCAGTCCACATTAATTCCAAAACAAATTCTTCATAAACAGTCCTTTGGCTTTATCACTAACCTTTGTCTTCTTTGGCACCCTGCCAAAGGCTTTTCTTGGCAAAACCCCACAAAGTTCAGAAACAAGAGATGCCGACTGGAAACAGATGTAGCAACGTTGCTTTCTTACGAAGAGCCCAAGAGCCTTTGCTGCTCTTTTAAGACTTATGGGAGGGGCCAATCATCTCCTGGCCTTACTCCCGAGTTGTCCCTTTTGCTTTAGCTGCTCTTGCCTTCTGGCAGCTCTGCACATGCGTGCACTAGGAACAGGCTCCTCCTGTTCCTCTGCCTCTCTGCTGTCAGCCTCTGGAGGCTCCGGAGTCCGCCCATCGTTCCCAGATGGCCCTGGCCCCATCTCTGCTTCCAACGCAGAGCCTTCCTCCGGGCCTTCCCCAGACTCCAGGACTGGCCCCTGTTCTTCCTCCCCAGCCTCCTCACTCTCCGTCTCCGCTGCCACCTCCGCAGGCTGCTGGAGGACCACAACAAAATGGTTGTCCAATCTCTTCTTAAAAACCTCCAGGGATGGAGCACCCACCAGTTCTGAAGGCAATGATTAATTGTTTTCAATGTCAGGAAATTTCTCTTTAGTTGTAGGTTGGTTCTCTCCTTGATTCATTTCCATCCGTTGCTTCTTATCCTGCCTTCAGGGGCTTTGGAGAATAGGTTGACCCCCTCTTCTTTGGGGCAGCCTCTCATATATTGGAAGATTGCTATCATGTCTCCCCAAGTCCTTCTTTTCATTAAATTAGACATACCCAATTCCTGCAACCCTTCTTCATACGTTTGAGTACTGCTTTATAAAGCATTAGTAAGGCTACAACTGGAATTCTGCATCCAGTTTTGGTCACCACATTACAAAAAAGATGTTGAGACTTTGGGAAAAAAAGTGCAAAGAAGAACAACGAAGAGGATGAATGAAAGGCCTGGAGACTAAAACATATGAGGAACGGTTGTAGGAATTGGATATGGCTAGTCTAATGAAGAGAAGGACTAGGGGTGACATGGATAGCAGTCTTCCAGTATTTGAGGGGCTGCTACGAAGAAGAGAAGGTCAACTTATTCCCCAAAGCACCAGAAGGAAGGACAAGAAACTATGGATGGAAACTAGACAAGGAGAGAAGCAACCTGGAATCAAGGAGCAATTTCCTAACAGTGCAACAATTCGTCAGGGGGAACAGCTTGCCTTCAGGTTAGTTGCGGGTTGAGGTTACTCCATCACTGGAGGTTTTTCAGAAAAGACTGGACAGCCAACTGTCTGAAATGGAAGAGGGTCTCCTGGTTGAGCAGGAGGCTGGACTAGACGACCTCCAAGTTCCCTTGCAGCTCTATTCTGATGGGTTGAATCGGGGGTGGGTTCTAATTTTTTTTACTACCGGTTCTGTGGGCGTGGCTTATTTTGTGGGTGTGGCTTGGAGGTCATGTGACTAGGTGGGCGTGGCTAGCTGGTCAGAGTCATTTCTGGAAGGTCCTCACACTTGCGACCAGTCCTCGCACTTACGACCCGACTCATTTGTTTGCTTTTAACTGCGCACCTTCCGCCGCGCCTTAAAGACCTTACTATTTCACCAGGCCAGCCTGGCCTAATTTTCCCCCTCTTTTATAAAAGATTTTTAAAATTTTAAATATCTTTTAGTATTTATATATTCAATTTTAAATTGGTTTTAAAAGTTTGGGGTTTTAAATTTGTCGGGGCCAAAATTATTTAATTTGATTTTATTCTATTTTTTAAATTTTGTATTGTATGTGTTTTTATTGTTTGGCTGTGCACCGCCCTGAGTCCTTCGGGAGTAGGGCGGTATAGAAATCTAATAAATAAAAATAAAAAATAAAATAACACTGATCAGCTGTAGGACGGCCCTTTGAAGCCCCACGGCAAGAGTTTGAACAGTTTTTTTCCCTCTAGTCATCAGCTGGGACTCAGGAGGCAGCAATAGATTGGGGGTGGGACCAAATAAAAGGAAAGAATAACGTGGGGGGGGGGGGAACCGGTTCGGTGATGTCATATCGTCACCGCTACCGGCTCGGCCGGACCGGACCGAACCGGGAGGAACCCACCACTGGGTTGAATGCATTACAAGCTGAGCGTGGAAGAAATGAAGGCCACCGATTCTGATCGCCATCCAACTTCTCCATCGTGTCCTCTTTAACGAGGCTCGGTCGTTCCCCCTTTTATTGCCAAGAAGCTCTTCCCAAACCACAGAGCCGCGTCCGAAGATGGATTACCTCCATTCCGAGTTAATTTCTCTTCCCCAGTTGGATCCCATTCGAACCCCGCTGGGCCTGGAAACGCTGCCCGATGGGGGTAACGGATGAGCGATTTGTCGATGGCGGTGCCCGCCTTCCTCCAGGTGCCAGGCTAGGCTTTTCCCCTTTGGTGACTTCCATTTCCCTGCCTTTGCAGCCTGCGTTTGCGAAAGCTAAATGGGTTGGGTTTTTTTTTCACAAAACAGTGACTTGGCTGTCATTAGCAGCGAGGAAAAACGATGAACAAGAGCAAGGCGGAATTTTAAATGCTTACTCGGAGAGATCCAGTTTCTGCCTGGAAGTGATGTAGGAGAAGATCAGCCATCTGCTCCGGTGGCAGGCAGGAACGAGGGAGGGCAGGGAGCCGGCTGTCTGGGGCCTATGGGAGGATGCCAGCGTTGTTCCGTGTAGACCTGTGGTCCTGTCCATGACACAACCAGAAAGCTGCAGTTGCATCCGGACTTCTGTTTCCAAAAGGGATTTTGGCTTTAGAGTCTGATTTGATTTTTTTTTTTTCCAAGCAGGGATAGAATGCAGAATACAAGAGTCAGAAGGGACCTTGGAGGTCTTCTAGTCCAACCTCCTGGAGTTCTTACACCAGTGTTTCTCAACCTTGGTAGCTTGAAGATGGGTGGATGTCAACTCTCAGAATCCCCCAGCCAGCAGCGCTGGCTGGGGGATTCTGGGAGTTGATGTCCACCCATCTTCAAGCTTCCAAGGTTGAGAAACACTGTCTTACACCATTCCGGACCAATGGCTCTCCTATCTTTTCTTGAAAACCTCCAGTGATGGTGCATTCACAACTTCTGAAGGCAACCCACCCTATCAATGAGATAGGAAGTTTCTCCTTAATTCCAGGTTGCTTCTCTCCTTGCTTAGTTTCCATCCGTTGCTTCTTGTCCTGCCTTCAGGGGCTTTGGAGAATAGCTTGACCCCCTCTTCTTTGTGGCAGCCCCTCAAATATTGGAAAACTGCTATCATGTCACCCCAGGTCTTCTTTTCATTAGATATATCGTGTATATAGGTAGTCATGAAATCCTGGGGCTGGAAGGGATCTTGGAGGTCTTCTAGTCCAACCCCTATCCAAAACTGGAGACCCTATGCCAGAACGAATGACTGTCCAGTTGTTGTGGCTCCATTACCTGAGCCTGTGTCATCGGCAGGAGAGGACTCCGAGAGTGAAGGAGAGGAGTTGGCAAGGCCTCCCTCTCCAGGACCCTCCTCTCTGGCAATGCCTTCGGTGTCTGCCGAAGGGCAAGAGATAGGCCCGGGGCCAAGCACGTCCACGCAGCCACAGGTGGACAGTGATGAGGGAAATGAGTCTTGGCTGGATCCTCGGCAGCGTCGCAGAGATAAGCGCGCGCAACAGAAGAAGAGGCGTGCCAGAGATTAAGTTGAGTCACTGGACCACACCCTACAGGGTATAAAAGGGGGTGAGGTGGCCATTCAGACTCTGTGACGGACAAAACTAACTACTATCGAGTCACATTGCATCTTTGGAAACAACAATATCAGCCTTGGATTTATTTTACGAACTGGACAATTCTTGACTGTGGGTATTTTGTTTATTGAGTAAAAGTTCTTGGCAAGCAGCTACTGGGTTGCTGCCAAGCCTCTTATCGGAAGAATTGGTTGTCTGCCAGTTTATTTAACCCCCGGCTGTCTGTTTGTGTGCGTGTGTGAGACGGGGACAGAACACCAGTCTTTTCTTGAAAACCTCCAGTGATGGAGGGCTCATAATTCTGGATGGCAAGCTATTCCGTTGGTTAACTGTTCTCGCTGTCAGGAAACCCCTCCTTAGTTCCAGGTTGATTCTCTCCTTGATAAGTTTCCTTCCGTTACTTCTTCTCCTGCCTTCTGGTGCTTTGGAGAAAAATTGACCCCCTTTTCTTTGTGGAAGCCCCTCGGGTTTTGGAAGAGGGGGTCAACCTAGTCTCCAAAGTACGTGAGGGCAGGACAAGGAGCTGCCTGCAATTACTGCAGGTTCGAATCTTGCCAGGCTCAAGGTTGACTCAGCCTTCCATCCTTTCTAAGGTAGGTGAAATGAGGACCCAGTTTGTGGGGGCAATAAGCTGACTTTGTATAAATATACAAAAAGTATGAAGGCTATTGCTGAGCACATTGTAAGCCGCCCTGAGTCTTCGGAGAAGGGCGGCATATAAATTTAAAAAAGAAAAAAGAAAAAGAAGGAGCAACAGATGGAAACCTATCAAAGAGAGATCCAACCTAGAAATAAGGGGAAATTTCCTGACGGTGAGAATAATTAATCAGTGGAACAACTTGCCTCCAGAAACTGTGGGTGCTCCATCACTGGAGGTTTTCAAGAAGAGATTGGAGAACCATATTTCTGAAATGGTATATTGTCTTCTGCTGGAGCAGGGAATTGGAGTAGAAGACCTCCAAAGTCCCTTCCAACTCTTGTTATTCAGTCCCAATGTGTCTGGGCAGGGGTCTTGCCCGACGCTTGCCCTTCCCCACACCTCTGTCCTTCAAAGATATCTTCTTTCTAAACGTCAAAACTATATTGAGCCATGGTGGGGCAGTAGTTAGAATGCAGTATTGCAGACTAACTCACTGCCCGCTGCCAACAGTTCGATCCTGACCAGCTCAAGGTTGACTCAGCCTTCCATCCGTACGAGGTTGGTAAAATGAGGACCCAGATGGTTGGGGGCAAGAGGCTGACTCTGTAAACCACTTAGAGAGGGCTGTAAAAGCACTGTGAAGCAGTATATAAGTCTAAGGGCTATGGCTGTCTATCATCTATCTGGTGGCACAGTGGTTAGAATGCAGTATTGCAGGCAAACTCTGCCGACTGCCAG
>NW_026844018.1:712338-819618 GCF_029531705.1 Pantherophis guttatus
ACGAACGTTCGTAAGTCAAGGACTTACTCTGCGTCTTCCCAACTCTCCCCAAAGTGCCTTTGACAACTGTCAAACCGCCCTCCGAGCGTCGTGATCCGCGTGCAGAACTCCTAGTAGTGACACCCGCACACACCACCTAGAGATACCTCCCCGATGCCTTTTAACAGGCGGGCGAGAAGAATCAATTCCTGTCACTCACCAGTCCATCTGCAGGAACAGGATTATGGATCCGGGGCTTTTTGCCAGCACTTTAATCTTAAAATCAATGCGGAGACAGAAGGCGGTTTAGGGAAAGGTAACCGAGCGGGCGTCACTTTGATGAGGTTTTGAAACTTCAAATGCAGAGGGGGTCTGAGGTGATTGTCTCTGTCATTGGGGAGGGGCAGACGGGGAAGGACGACTCACCTGTCACACCTGAGAGAATTTCCACTCCGAGGACTTGAGTCAACATAGAAAGCCAGTTGCCAAAACTTACTTACTTACTTACTCTCTTTCCTTTCTTCTTTCTTTCTCTCTCCTTCTCTTTCTTTCTATTTCCTTCCTTCTTTCTTTTTCTCTTTCTTTATTTCCTTCTTTCTCTTTCTTTCTCTTTCCTTCCTTCTTTCTTTCTCTCTCTTTCTTTCCTTCCTTCTCTCTCTCTCTTTCTCTTTCCTTCTTTCTTTCTCTCTCTTTCTTTATTTCCTTCTTTCTCTCTCTCTTTCTTTATTTCCTTCTTTCTTTCTTTCTATTTCCTTCTTTCTTTTCTTTCTTTTCCTTCCTTCCCCTCTCTCTGTCTCTCTTTCTTTCTTTCTCTTTCCTTCTTTCTTTCTCTCTCTCTCTCTTTCCTTCCTTCTTTCTCTCTCTCTTTCTTTTCCTTCCTTCTCTCTCTCTCTTTCTCTTTCCTTCTTTCTTTCTCTCTTTCTTTATTTCCTTCTCTCTCTTTCTTTCCCTCCTTCCTTCCTTCCTTCCTTCTTTCTTTCTTTCTATTTCCTTCTTGCTTTTCTTTCTTTCTTTTTCCTTCCTTCCCCCTCTCTCTTACTCTCTTTCTTTCTCTTTCTTTCTCTTTCCTTCTTTCTTTCTCTCTCTCTCTTTCCTTCCTTCTTTCTCTCTCTCTTTCTTTCTTTCCTTCCTTCCCCCCACCTCTCTCTCACTCTCTTTCTTTTTGAAACTATTTTTTTTGGTTTAACCAAATATAAACTAGAAAGAGAAATTCAAAAAAGTCAGGGAAAACTAGGAACTTCTGTAGCCATTCATCCCTGGTGGGAATCAAAATATCCTTCCATTTTTGTGGGGTAATGTACCCTTGCTGCCATCAACATATATAGATATAAAAAAGATCAGAATTCCAGATTTTTTTCCCCAAGTCAAAACTGCTTTGTCCTTGAACAGGAAGTCCTCAACTGACAACCGTTTCTTGGGCAATCCTTCAAAGCGACCACGACACTGAAAAAAAGAGATTTTATGACCAGTCGTAACGACCATTGCAGCAACCTCACAGATCAGAAATCAGGGGGTGGATGAACGACCATTATGTCCCATATTTTTCATAGTATGATGCACTTTTCCCTCCCCTAAAAGAGGGTGGAAATGTTGGTGCATCTTATACACCGAATACAGCCATTTTTGGCCTCCCGAAACCTCGGCCCCCCGCATCCGTTTTTCACAAAAACAGGCCGCGCAGAAGGTTTGAGAGGCCTGCAGACTGCTCCTGGGGGCCAAGGAGGACCAAAAACTTTTTTTTTCCTTGTTTTCCTCTTCGAAATCCTGGTGTGTCTTATACTCTGGTGCGTCTTATAGTCTGAAAAATACGGTATTTACAATGGTTCATCTCGCTTCCAAAAAAACAAAGTCAATGGGAGAATCTGGATTCAGTTCATGACTTCATTTTTCATTTAACAACTGCAGTGACTCACTTAATAACAGGGGCAAGAAAGGTCGTAAAATGGAGCAAAGCTCGCTTCACAAATGTCTCACTTAACGACAGAAATTGCAGGCTCAATTGTGGTCGCTAAGTCGAGGACTGCCTGCATTGGCTCGCTTTCACTTGTTTGCATGTTTCAACTCCTTGTGCACAGTCACTCATGCCTTGGTCACGTCACGCCTGGACTACTGCAACGCTCTCAACATGGGGCTCCCCCTGAGGAGCACCCGGAGGCTCCAGCTGGTGCAGAATGCGGCCGTGCGGGTGATTGTGGGAGCGACGTGGCGCTCCCACGTAACACCTCTCCTGCGCGAGCTGCATTGGCTCCCGGTGGTCTTCCGGGTGCGCTTTAAGGTGTTGGTTCTCATCTTTAAAGCGCTCCATGGCTTAGGGCCAGGGTATTTTCGAGACCGCCTGCTCCTACCGATAACCTCCCACCGTCCGATACGCTCTCACAGAGAGGGCCTCCTCAGGGTGCCGTCGGTCAGGCAATGTCGGCTGGCGGCCCCCAAGGGGAGAGCCTTCTCTGTGGGGGCACCCGCCCTGTGGAATGAACTGCCTCCTGGAATACGACTGATCCCGGACCTCCGGACCTTCCGTAAAGCCCTGAAGACGTTTTTATTCCATCAAGCCGGCCTAGCCTAAATGGTTTTTAAATTGGGATCTTAAATTTTATGGATTTGGGGGTTTTAAATTGGGAAGCTAGTGATTTAATTCTTTTTAATTATCTTAACTTTTGTATTTGTATGTTTTTTAATTTTGGCTGTTCACCGCCCTGAGTCCCTTCTGGGAGAAGGGTGGTATACAAATTAATTAATTAATTAATTAAACAAACAAACAAACAAACAAACAAACTCTGCTTGGATATGACTTGAAAACAGCTTTTCTTCACTCAAGGATTTTTCTTCTTATCCTCAGAGCACGGTCATTGTGGAAAAAACGGTCCAGGACCTCATGAATTTGATGCATGACTTAAGCGCCTACTCAGACCAGTTCCTGAACATGGTATGTGTCAAACTCCAGGAATACAAGGACACCTGCAGTGTGGCTTACAGGTACGACTATGGAGCTTCTCGGTTTGAAAAAAAAAGGCCATGGTGCTTTTTTTTTTCAAAAGGCCTGGAGTTTCTTTGTTTTTCCTTGGAAGTCCTTTTGCTCCACATCCAAGAAGCTTCTTCCGTTCTGACTGCGTGATGTCATTCCCTCACCGTTCAGTTAGAACCAATGAAGCTTCTTGGATGAGGAGCGAAAGGTCTTCAACGAACAACAAAGAAAGTCCAGGTGCCTTTTGGAAAAAAAAAAACACACACATTTGAGATTTAACAGGTATGACTTACTGGAATGTGGTGTGAATGGGGACCCTCTTCCAAATAAGAGAGCTTTAGCTTTAGAGAACAGTCCGATAAGAGAGGGCACAGCCCAGAGCTGTTAATGGATGGAGAAAAAGATTTAGAAGGGACCCTCCCTAGCTTCTCAGGTTATAAAGGAGGCAGAGGGGAGAATTGTACTTTCAGGCTTATAGGTTTTTGTTAATGTAGCTTTAGAGAACAGTCCGATAAGAGAGGGCACAGCCCAGAGCTGTATAATGGATGGAGAAAAAGATTCAGAAAGGACTCTCCCTAGCTTCTCAGGTTATAAAGGAGGCAGGGGGGAGATTTATATTTTCAGGCTTATAGGTTTTTGTTAATGTAGCTTTAGAGAACAGTCCGATAAGAGAGGGCACAGCCCAGAGCTGTATAATGGATGGAGAAAAAGATTCAGAAAGGACTCTCCCTAGCTTCTCAGGTTATAAAGGAGGCAGGGGGGAGATTTATATTTTCAGGCTTATAGGTTTTTGTTAATGTAGCTTTAGAGAACAGTCCGATAAGAGAGGGCACAGCCCAGAGCTGTATAATGGATGGAAAAAAAGATTCAGAAAGGACCCTCCCTAGCTTCTCAGGTTATAAAGGAGGCAGGGGGGAGAATTGTACTTTCAGGCTTATAGGTTTTTGTTAATGTAGCTTTAGAGAACAGTCCGATAAGAGAGGGCACAGCCCAGAGCTGTATAATGGATGGAAAAAAAGATTCAGAAAGGACCCTCCCTAGCTTCTCCAGGTTATAAAGGAGGCAGGGGGGAGATTTATATTTTCAGGCTTATAAGTTTTTGTTAATGTAGCTTTAGAGAACAGTCCAATAGGAGAGGGCATAGCCCAGAGCTGCATAATGGATGGAGGAAAAGATTCAGAACGGAGCCTCCCTAGCTCCTTAGGTTATAAAGGAGGAGGAGAATTGTACTTTCAGACTTGCAAGATTTAGTTAATGCAGCCTTATAGTAAAGGTACAAATTAGCTCATCTCCTTGTGTTCTCTCTGGTCTACCTGTGTGGGCCGACACAAAGGAACAGATTAAAAAACAACATTATATGAAAATACCAAGTTGGTTATCACCGGTAGAATCAATTAGACACCCAAATCTAACAGATAAGACAAAAATAATTAGATATAAAGATTTAATTGACTATCAAGGTAAATTGAAGACAAAACAACAATTGGAGACAGACTTAGATAGGGAAATAGATTGGTGGACTTATACCCAAATACAATCTAAATATAGAGAACACATAAAAATATATGAAATTCATAAACAAAAACAAGAAATAGATAAAATTATACTAGAAAACAAACTAATTAGCAGAATTTACAAATTTCTTTTATGCTATAAAATGGAGGAAGAGACAGTCAAGGAAACAATGATTAAATGGGCTCAAAACATCAAACATACAATAAATTTGGAAAAATGGGGAAAGTTTTGGCAAGTAAATATAAAACTAACAAGAGCAGTGGCGTACAAGGAAAACAAACTGAAAATGTTTTATAGGTGGCACATGTCTCCAACCAGACTGGCAAAAATACAGCCCAAAAACAGTCCGATCTGCTGGAAGTGTAAGAAGACACAAGGAACTTTCTATCATTTATGGTGGACATGCCCGGCAGCAAAGAAATTTTGGTCTAACATCAAAAAATGGTTGGAACAAATAACAGAAACACAGATAGATAAAGAACCAGAAACGTTTTTACTAGGAATTTTTAATAAATCATACTCGAAAGATATTAAATATCTCACAATTCACATACTAACAGCTGCAAGAATAATATACGCAAAAAATTGGAAGCAAGAAAAAACGCCAAACGAAACAGATTTAATAGAAAAATTTTTAGAATGAGCTGAAATGGATAGGTCAACCAAAGAAATACAAGAAAGAGAAGAATCAGATTACTATAAAATATGGAATAAATGGTATAATTGGTTAAAAATTAGAAATAAACAAAAAACCTAGAGGGGAAATATTACCGGTATAGAAAATGTTATTACACTAAGGAGAGGTGAAGAAATATATAACAAGCAGAATATCACTTTGAAACAATGCTTAAGAAGGAAACAAAATTTCTTTTTTTTATAGGTTGTATAAATGTTTGTAGTGTGTATGTTATGTTATGTTTTTTTAATATTTATACTCTAATAAAAATTTATTTAAAACAACAACAACATCAACAAAGGAACAGATTTATCTGTGTTTTGGAGTTTTCGCCCCTTGAGATAAAAGAAGCGGATGTAGCTTGATCTTTCATTCAAAAGAACACATAAATACTAGAAAGATTTCTAAGAATCAAGCACGGCCTCTTCACTTGCTTGTAAAATTATAGGAAGAATAGGAGTGAAATAGGAGTCACGGTTGCCATAATTTTGTTTTCTTTGAGCCAATAAAGAGCTCGGCACACACATTGAACGAAACCTCTAACATCACCGTGAACAGACATGCCTACGCTAACAAATTCCATTTAAGTGTAAAAGCCGACGGTAAATTAATACGCTAGTTCTCTGATCAACCTTTTTGGAGAAATAAATTGCTCTAGGCTTCATTTTTTATGCGTTTTAAAGTTTACACAATTTCCTAATTATCATCTGAATACAAGAGAAAACAATTGGACTTTCTCCCCCTACGATTCGTTGTTCAAGACAGCTTTTCCTTTCATATTCTTTTCAATTTGGCATTTGGCGCTCGGCGTATCTCAGGGGTTGATAGTTTAGGAAACGGGAAAACACATTGTGCTC
Organism: Pantherophis guttatus; assembly: GCF_029531705.1. Next base: position 718,331 of record NW_026844018.1, read on the forward strand.
AGAGGTGGTATTCAGCCGGCTTGGAACGGTTCGGGCAAACCGGTAGCAGAAATCACGCATGGGGCCGCCCATCCACGCCAGGTCTATGCTCTCCTATTTAGGCACATTTTTGAGGCCAGACTATGCGCGGAAGGCAGGCGAGCAAAGCACATGCGCGAAAGGCCGGGCGCATACGCGGAAGGCAGGTAGTAGCACTTAACATCTGCAGCGATTCCCTTAACAGCTTTGTCCTAAAATGGGGTGCAAGTCGCTGAATAGCTGTCTTGCTTAGCAACAATAAATTTGGGGCTTAATTGCGGTTGTAAGTCGAGGACTACCTGCAGTACTTGGCCAAACCATCTTTCTTCTTCTAAACTGTCCTCTGGTTCTTTTTATTTATTTATTTATTTTAGGAGCATTGTCCAGTCGGACGACAAGATGGTGATCAGCGCATCTTGGGCCAAAGACGACGACATCACCAGACTCTTGAAGTCCCTTCCCAACTGGAGCAACATGGCCCAGCCCAAGCAGTTGAGACCTAAAAGAGAGGAAGAAGAAGACTTCATTAGGTGGGTCCTTCCTTAGATCCATGGATGTAAATCACGGTTTAACCTGGACTCCATCTTCTTAATGGTGGGCCACGAAACAAGGAACAAACAATGAGTCCACAAGGTCAGGAACAAAGTACTGGGTCCACGAAGTCAGGAAGAAGCAAGCAGTCCTGCAAACTCCAAATGTCTATACCGGCACACCAAACTCTACCAATTCAGTGTTTGTTCCGGACAAACGCCCCTCCCCTCAGCGTCTCCTTAAATCTCAGTCCCCAGGTATGCTTTGTGAAGAGGGGCGGGGCGCTCTCCTCCCAAGTTGTTGGGTTGGCCTGCGCTGTTCCCGCCTTCTCTCCACTCTCCATGCTCGAGGATCAAGAGGGGGCAATAGTTGCTCATCACCTGAGCTCTGTCGTTCCTCATGTCCGCTACTTGCCCTCTCTTGTCATCCTGCCCCCATTCCTCCCTGCTGACAAGCCATCCCAATCCTGAGGGGGCCTGGGCTGCCTCGGCCTGCTCCTCCCCACATTCCTCCAAAGCCAGCGAAGCCGCCCCCTTGATCTCCGTCAGCTCCAGCTCCGACTCGTCCTCCTCCACAGATTCAGACTCCCACGGGGGGCATGACAGCCTTGCTGTTCTCAAAATGAAGATAAACGTAAGCACTTCCAGGTGGTACCCTTTTCATTGTTCTATCGTACTTTGTCGAGAAGTTAGGAGGCATTGTGAATCATTAGACACTTCTCTCCCTCGTAGGCAAATCTACTCGCCTGTGTATAAATCTTTATTGTGAAATAGCTTGAAATCTTTTAACACCTTTATCCCCTGCTTTCTAATCCATCTAATCAAAACATATAAAATTAACACATTTTTTATCTCGGAGGTCGATCAGTTCCCAACATTTGTAGACCAGTGAAATTGGACTGAACCGCTAAACGCCCTCTTTGAGGGTTGCTTCCTGACTTTAGCGGACGACTCAATTGGGACTGTCTGACCGCTGGATCAATTTTCTTCGCTTTCGTGGTCCAGCTGCTGACCTCTTCCCTGCCCACCCCCTCGGGATACCTGGGAAAGCTTCTTGGAAGCTACTAAGCTGTTTTAGAAGTCCCTGGTGATGGGCGAGAGGCTGGTTATTACCGCTTACCGGAGTCCATTAGGAAAATTACGCTAAGGAATTCCTAGCCTTTCCATATCATCTGGAGCCAACCTGGTGTGGGGTTGAAATTGATCAGACTTCCCTTCCCCCTGTAGAAGAACATTGTCAGGATAATGCTGATTTAAAGCTGACCAGCCAATGTAAGGCTAATGCAACTGGGCCACGTCACTAGGAGATGGTGAGTTCTAGTCCCGCCTTAGGAATGAAAGCCAACTGGATAAGTTTGGGCCACATCACTAGGAGATGGTGAGTTCTAGTCCCACCTTAGGAATGAAAGCCAACCGATAAATTTGGGCCACATCACTAGGAGATGGTGAGTTCTATTCCGCCTTAGGAATGAAAGCCAACTGGATAAGTTTGGGCCACATCACTAGGAGATGGTGAGTTCTAGTCCCGCCTTAGGAATGAAAGCCAACTGGATAAATTTGGGCCACATCACTAGGAGATGGTGAGTTCTATTCCCGCCTTAGGAATGAAAGCCAACTGGATAAGTTTGGGCCACATCACTAGGAGATGGTGAGTTCTAGTCCCCCCTTAGGAATGAAAGCCAACTGGATAAGTTTGGGCCACATCACTAGGAGATGGTGAGTTCTAGTCCCGCCTTAGGAATGAAAGCCAAACTGGATAAGTTTGGGCCACATCACTAGGAGATGGTGAGTTCTAGTCCCACCTTAGGCTTTAATGCCTGTTGGCTGACTTTGGGCCAGTCCTTCTCTCTCAGCCCATCCCACCTCCACAGGGTTGTTGTTGTTGCGAAGAAAATAGGAGGAGGAAAAAGCCACTTTGTGTTACTTATAAAAACTAACAAAGGTGGGATAAAAATAAATAAATAAATCATGCTGCTCTGCCTGATTGACACACGCCTTGCTCTCTTTTTTCTTCTAGGACTGCCTTCGGCAAAGAGTCTGAAGTCCTGATCGGGAACCTGGGGGATAAACTGATTCCCCAGCAAGAGATTCTCCGGGACGTCAGCGATCTGAAGGCCCTGGCCAACATGCACGAAAGCCTGGAATGGCTGTCGGGACGGGTGAAAAGCGCTTTCTCCAACCTTCCGTTGGCCCAGAGTAAGTGACCCCTGGGGACGCAGAAATACACCAGTGGGGATTTCAATTACTGGTCGCCCTCGAGTTATGACCACAATTGTGCCCAACATTTCCGTTGCTAAATGAGAGGGTTGTTAAGTGAGTTTGGCCTCCTTTTACAAACTTTCTGGCAGAGGTTGTTAAGTGAATCACTGGATGCATGGATGGATAGATAGATAGATGAATAGGATGAAGAGCCTCGGTGGTGCAGCGGACTAAGTGCTGTTATTGTAGCACTTAGCTGCCAGCTGCCTGCAATTAGTGCGAGTTCAAATCTCACCAGGCTGAAGGTTGACTCAGCCTTCCATCCTTCCGAGGTAGGTAAAATGAGGACCCAGATTGTGGGGGCAATAAGCTGACTTTGTAGAAACACCAACGCCAAAAGCCCTACTAAGCAGGTATATACAAAAGAATGAAGGCTATTGCTATAAATGCATTGTAAGCCACCCTGAGTCTTCGGAGAAGGGCAGCATATAAATTGAACTAATTAATTAATTAATAAATAAATAAATAAATAAATAAATAAATAAATAAATAAATAAATAAAGGATGGATGACTAGATAGATAGATAGATAGATAGATAGATAGATAGATAGATGCTAAGATGGATGGATGGATGGATAGAGATAGATAGATAGATAGATAGATAGATAGATAGATAGATAGATAGATAGATAGATATGAATGGATGGATGGATGGATGGATGGATAGACATAGGTACATAATGGATGGATGACTAGATAGAGAGAGAGAGAGGGATGGATGGATGGATGCATGGATGGATGGATAGACGTAGGTTCATAATGGATGGATGACTAGATAGATAGAGAGAGGGATAGATGGATGGATGGATGGATGGATGAATAGACGTAGATACATAACAGATGTGTGACTAGATAGACAGACAGACAAGGATGGAGGGAAGGAAGGAGGGAGGTACATAGCAGATGAGTGACTGGACGGACGGATGGATGGAAAGGAAGGAAGGAAGGACATATCACAAAAGCAATGCATCAAGAATTGGACTCCGCTTGGGAGAAGCCAAGAAAGATCTGACTGCTGGACTAGTTGAGACCTCGTAAGGACAGAGGCGAGAGGTTTGCAGAGCACAGGAAGCAGAAGTAGACGAAGTGGTGCAAGGATGATTGATAAAGAAAGCAGACGACCAAGAGGCCCATCCCGTGGATTGGTGTGCGCTAGACGTAGCGTGATTTCTCTTCTCTCCTTTACATGCCCCTCACCCCCGAGGTTTAAACCCTGCGTTTCCTTCTCCTCCCCTCCCTCTGGTTCCAGCTGGCCTTCAGCTATAAAACGTTCCCCCTGAGGTCCCAGGACTGCTAAACTCCAGCAGGTATCAGCCAAGGTGAAGCCAGCGGGCTTCCCGGGTGGAAGGTCACGGCAGAAGGTCGAGAAGGCAAGACGAAAAGGGGACACCGAAAACTCCATGTAACACCTGCTCACAGCTTAATGACGGGCTCAAATCCCCGCGGATGTCCAGGGCTTAAGTAAGGAACAGGTTTCTGGCTTTCTGCAAAATACGAGTTAGGCAATACTTTTATTCCTTTTTTTTTTTTTTAGCCTTTTACACAATTTGGATTTTTGGATCCGGCAGGCCTGCTGGTCTCAAATGACCAGGAGGAGGAAATAAAAAAAGCAGATTTTGCATACATAAAGGCAATCCTCGGTTAAAAAAACCCGCTCATTTAGTGACCGTTCGAAATTACGACACTGAACAAAGTGACATGACTTTTTCACACTCGCCACTGTTGTAGAATTCCCCAAGGTCATGTAATCAAAATTCAGATGCTTGGCACCTGACTCATACTTATGACGGGTGCAGCGTCCCTGGGGTCACGCGATCCTCTACGGCAATCTTCTGATGAACAAATTCAAAGGGGGGGGAGCCAGATTCACTTAACAACCGTGTTACTAACTGAACGACTGCAGGGATTCACTTAACAAGAAAGGTCATGAAACGGGGAAAAACTCATTTAACAACTGTCCTGCTTCGCAGCACACATTTTGAGCCCAATTGTGATCGTAAGGCAAAGATTACCTGTAGTTAATAACAGAGCTGGAAGGGACCTTAGAGGACTTCTAGTCCAGCCCCCTGCTCAGGCAAGAGACCTTACACCATTTCAGACAAATGGTTGTCCAGTGTCTTCTTGAAAACTTCCAGTGTTGGAGCATTCACAACTTCTGGTGGCAAGTTGTTCCACTGGTTAATTGTTCTCACTGTCAGGAAATTTCTCCTTAGTTCTAAGTTGCTTCTCTCCTTGATTAGTTTCCATCCACTGCTTCTTGTCCTGCCTTCAGGTGCTCAGGAGAATTTGTTATCTGCCTGTCCATCCATCCATCCATCCATCCATCCATCCATCCATCCATCCATCTCTGATGATATTACCTACAGTAGTTAGGTTAATGAAAAGTCTGCAAGAAAACAAGTAAGCTCAGAGAGCGCTAAGAACCCCCATGTCAACCCTGAGCTACAAATATTCTCCTTTATTGGAACTAACTATCTATCTCTAACTAACCAGCTATCTTCATCCATATCAGGGGTGGGTTCTAAAAATTTTTATTACCGGTTCTGTGGGCGTGGCTTATTTTGTGGGCGTGGTTTGATGGTCATGTGACAATTCTTCAGGATTTAGCAGAGGTACTGATCTACCAGGCTTTTAACTGCTTGCAGAGCTGTACCGGTCTACTCATTTGTTTTTGGAGGCACCGGTCTACCCATTTGTTTTTCGAGCGCACTGGTCTACCACCACACTGCCTTTTAACACTGATCAGCTGTAGGGCGGCCCTTTGATGCCCCGCGGCAAGAGTTTAAACAGTTTTTTTCCTTCTAGCCGATCAGCTAGGACTCGGGAAGCAGCGAATAGATTGGGGGCGGGGCCAAATAAAAGGTAAGAATAACGCGGGGGGGCAGGAGGACCCAGCTCCCGAACAAAAAGAACCGGTTCGGTGACGTCATATTGTCACGGCTACCGGCTCGGCTGAACCGGGAGGAACCCACCACTGATCCATATCCATCCATCCAATCATCCATCCCTGTCTGCCTGCCTGCATCTCTCCCTCCCTCTCTCTCTTTCTCTCTATCACTAATTAACTAACTATATCTATCTTTTTCTTTCTTTCTTTCTTTCTTTCTTTCTCTTTCTTTCTTTCTTTCTTTCTATCTCTAACTAACTAACTAACTAACTCTATCACTAACTCTATCTTATCTTATCTTACCTTACCTTACCTTACCTTACCTTACCTTACCTTACCTTACCTTACCTTACCTTACCTTACCTTATCTTATCTTATCTTATCTTATCTTTCTATCTATCTATCATCTTATGTTTGTTTTATTTAATTTGTATACCGCCCTACTCCCGAAGGACTCAGGGCGGTGAACAGCCACAAGATAAAAACACATAAATACAAAATTTAAAAGCAGAATAAAACCGAATTAAACAATTTGGCTGAAGACAGATTTAAAACACCCCAATAAATTAAAACCAATTAAAATTTGTATTTTAAAAGGGAAAAAAGGGAAAAATTAGGCCAGGCCAGCCTGGTGGAATAAAAAGGTCTTGAGAGTGCGGCGGAAGGTGCGTAGATCCGGGATCCTCCGTATCTCCGGGGGGAGCTCATTCCAGATAGTAGATGCCCCCACAGAGAAGGCCCTCCCCCTGGGAGCCGCCAGTCGACATTGTTTGGCTGACGGCACCCGGAGGAGCCCCTCTCTATGAGAGCGTACTGGCCGGTGGGAGGCTACTGATGGCAGCAGGCGGTCTCGTAGATAACCATCCATCCAGAGAATTGGTCTCTAGCAGTGTTATTATCTGCAGATAACTTTTGGGGGGGGGGGGGGGGAAGGTTGCTATTCAAAACTTTTCTCTCCAATTCTAAAAAGGCATGCCCAATCTGATGGGATATGGAGACGCAACGAAAACGAGGGCTGGCTTGATTGAGCCAGCCAGAAAAAAAATAAATCTCGGTTGTGTTACATGTGAATGCACCCCGTTGAAGCGGAAGGCGAAGGGCATCTGATTTCCTTGTACAATAAGTGGATGAGGCAGGTTCTGCCTTAGGGCGGGGGGAAAACAGCAGCTGCTGCTTTATCAAGCCATTAAAGGTGACAATTGTTGGCACAGCTAAGAACTCAGAGGGAGCACCAAGCGGTGGGATGCGTGAAGGTTTCTCGGTGATCAAGGGGTAGCCGTCCTTCGGTCCATCGTACTTCTGGATTATTGCATCCAGTTTTGGTCACCAGAATTTTTTAAAAAATATTCTAGAAAGAGCGCAGAGGAAAGCCACAAAGATGATTAGGGGGCTGGAGACTAAAATATAGGAAGAAGGGTTGCAGGAATTGGGTTTGTCTCAAGGTAAAGGTTCCCCTCGCACATCTGTGCTAGCCGTTCCCGACTCTAGGGGGCGGTGCTCATCTCCATTTCAAAGCCCAAGAGCCAGCGCTGTCCGAAGACGTCTCCGTGGTCATGTTGCTGATCTGTCCCCGTACCCACACACACACCAACACAGCCAGTCGAGGGTTAAGGAAACACTTTGGAACGCACCCAGTTCTTATCTCCCACTTGGCAGCGATAGACACACCGTCTGCCAAGTGACTTTATTTTCAAAGTAAAACAGAAAGATAAATACTCAAGAGTCCAAATGTCCGACACTTTAAATCTTTCTCTCAGCAGTTCCGGACGAGGCTTTAGTGACTATCTAAGGTTTGCTTTGTTCGTCACAAGGATCACTGGCCACCACCCTCTATTATATAGTCTCTGGGGTGTGGTCCAGTGACTCAGTTCTAATCCCTAGCACACCTCCTAAGATGCTGCAAACGTTTATCACGCCTTCGGAGGCGTGCGTCCAGGAATGATGTTTCTTCATCACTCTGATCCGAACCAGCTGTCTCCTCTCCCTCGGCCGGCACTTGAGACAATGCCAGAGGGGAGGGGCCTGGAGAGGGAGGCCTGGCTGACTCCTCTTCCTCATGCTCGGAGCTTTCTTCCTCCGATGGGACAGGCTCAGAGGGCGGGGCCACAACAGTTGCCGACATGACTCAATGCCAAAGGTGCATGGAACGCTGTTACCTTCCCACCAAAGGTGGTCCCTATTTTTTCTACTTTATTTATTGTTTTGATTTATATGCCGCCTTTCTCCGGAGACTCAGGGCGGCTTACAATGCGCCTTCATACTTTTGTATATACCTGCTTAGTAGGGCTTTCGCCCCCCCCCCCAAGCGGTGTTCTTTTTTATACAAAGTCAGTTTATGGCCCCCACAATCCGGGTCCTCATTTTACCTACCTTGGAAGGATGGAAGGCTGAGTCAACCTTGAGCCTGGTGAGAATTGAACTCGCAGTAATTGCAGGCAGCTGGCAGCTAAGTGCTACTTTAACAGCACTTTAGTCCACTGCTCCACCAGGGCTCCTTGTAATTTTTTACCTGCTTTCGAACTGCTAGGTTGGCAGAAACTGGGACAAGGCCCGGGAGCTCATCCCAGGGGTGAAATGCTACCGGTTCACACTGGTTTGGCCGAACCGGTAGTGGTGATTGCATGTGATTCAGCAAATCGGTAGCGGCGACAGTGCAAAGCTCCGCCCACCCACCTGGATGTCGTTACTTCCTGGTTTTAACAGGAAATAACCTGTTTTTGACCCTCTGCGCATGCACAAAGGGTCCAAAATCACATGTGACACGAGCAGAGCGAGTGTGCGCATGCAGAGAGCGCACTTCCGAACCGGTAGGGAAGGTAAGTAGATTTGAGCCCTGGCTCACCCCGTTACGCAGCACTAAGGATTCGAACCACTGAACTGCCGACCTTTCGATCGACAAGCTCAGTGTCTTAGCCACTGAGCCACCACATCCCTGGGTTTGTCTAGTCTAGTGAAAAAAAGGACCAGGGGGGACATTACAGAAGTTCTTCCCATTTTTGAGGGGCTGCCACAAAGAAGAGGTGGTCATTCTCCAAAGCACATGAGGGCAGATCAAGAAATAATAAAGGAAAATTTACTGAGAAAAGAGCCAATCGAGAACTAAGGAGAAACTTCCTGATTAGAACTCACCGTCTCCTGGTGATTGGCTCAGAGTCACCCAGCCAGCTTGCGTGTCCAAGGCGGGACTAGATCCCATCTTCTCCTGGTGATTGGCCCAAAATTCCCTGCTGGTTATCATGCCTAAGGCAAGACTCGAACTCACCGTCTCCTGGTGATTGGGTTTTGTCAATGTTTCTTGCAAAAATCAAATCCAGAAGCACACACAGAGAAACTGATGCAGCAGGATTCATTAACTTCTTTATATTCACAATAATACATGAATTAAGTTTACAATACCAACAGCAGATTCACAGTTTCATTTCAGCTCAGATCAGCAGACAAGTTCACACACACACCTTCACAGCTCAGAGCTTAATACACACTGGTTTCAGTTTCGTTTCTCTGCACAGACTCAGAAGCTGCAGACGAAGACACGCCCTGGCTCCAGTCTTTCTCAGCTCCCAATCGGCTGACTTAGTTGCTATGCCTATTCATTGGCTGACCTTGTTACCATGTCTTCCCACTCATGAATATTCTGACAGGTTTCATGCCTAAGGCAGGACTAGAACTCATTGTCTCCCTGTGATTGGCTGATAATCACTCAGCTGTCTTTCGTATTTAAGGCAGGACTAGAATTCACTGTCTCCTGGTGATTGGCTGATAATCACTCAGCCGTCTTTCATATTTAAGGCAGAACTAGAACTCACCATCTCCTGGTCATTGGCCCAGAATCACTCAGCTGTCTTTCGTATTTAAGGCAGGACTAGAACTCACCATCTCCTGGTGATTGGCTGATAATTACTCTCAGCTGTCTTTCGTATTTAAGGCAGGACTAGAACTCACCATCTCCTGGTCATTGGCTGATAATCACTCAGCCGTCTTTCATATTTAAGGCAGAACTAGAACTCACCATCTCCTGGTCATTGGCCCAGAATCACTCAGCTGTCTTTCGTATTTAAGGCAGGACTAGAACTCACCATCTCCTGGTCATTGGCCCAGAATCACTCAGCTGTCTTTCGTATTTAAGGCAGGACTAGAACTCACCGTCTCCTGATGATTGGCTGATAATCACTCAGCCGTCTTTCATATTTAAGGCAGAACTAGAACTCACTCACCATCTCCTGGTCATTGGCCCAGAATCACTCAGCTGTCTTTCGTATTTAAGGCAGGACTAGAACTCACCATCTCCTGGTGATTGGCCCAAAATCACTCAACTGGCTTTCCTGCCTAAGACGAGATTAGAACCCATCATCTGTTGTTGATTGGGCCAAGGTCAACCCAGCCAGTGTTCATGCCTAAGGCAGGACTAGAACTCACCGTCTCCTGATCTCTAGGTCTGCACCTTGACCCCTGAACCAAACTGGCCCTGGTATTCCAGTGGATTGGGTTTATGATTTTTAGCTGAATAAGAAAATGCAGAAGAATGGAATGTCGGCTTGGAAGATTTATTATCCGCAGATGAGAATTCTTGGTTAGCTCTAGCAGGCTCTCCATGGCGTCAAAAACCCACCGGAGAAGACAAAGCCTGTGAAATTTATGAGTGTAAAATTATAATAGGTGGAGGAGGAGAGAGTGGAGGGAACACATAAAAAAACTGCCCTTAAATTCCACATTTATGGCTGCCACGAAACACTAACATTAGCTAAGTGTTGCTATGGCCGTTTGAGGGTCAGGCAGACACTAAATTGGTTTAAAATCTGGCTCGAAACCAAGTTGCACTTTAATAAAAGATATTGGAGGCAGGGAGGAAAAGAGGCCTGAATTCCTTCGTCTCCCCCTCCCTCCCTTTCTCTCTTTATTCTTTACTCCTTCCCATCCTTCCTTCCTCCCTCCCTCCCTCTCTTATTCCTTCCTTCCTTCCCATTCTTTCCTCCTTCCCTTCCTTCCTTCCCATTCTTTCCTCCTTCCTTCCTCCCTCCCTCCCTCTCTTTATCCTCCCTCCCTCTCTTTCTCCTTCCTTCCCATTCTTTCCTCCTTCCCATCCTTCCTTCCTCCCTCCCTCCCTCTCTTATTCCTTCCTTCCGTCCCATTCTTTCCTTCCTTCCTTCCTTCCTTCCTTCCTTCCTTCCTTCCTTCCTTCCTTCCTTCCTTCCTTCCTTCCTTCCTTCCTTCCTTTTCTCTCTTCCTCCCTCCCTCCCTCCCATTTTCTCCCCTTCCTCTTCCTGGCCACCAATCTTCCCTTTTTTCACTGCCCTTTCACAACGGCAGAAACAAATTGAAAACAGGACCCTTCGTCTTCCGCCCCATCCCAGAATTTCTGCCTTTTTTTATATATATAAAGACTAATTTCCTAATGAAATTTATGCTGCCGGCAGCGGCTGCCCAGAATCTCCCCCTCCCTCCCTCCTTCCCTCCCACCCACCCCAGGCAGTTCTAATGAGACAATTCATTAACCAGGGCCTGCGTGCACCCCGGAAAGAACATTAATGCACAAAATAAAAAAATAATTTTAATAGGGTGTTCATCCAGCTCTTTATCGCCGATGACAATCGGTGTCCTGGCTCAATCATCCGTGTTTGCCGAAGGGACCAAACGCCCCCATCCCAGCCTGAATTCTCACCTGCAGCTCCAGGGAGCACAGCCTCTTCTTAACCTTAAGCATTAAGGAAGATAAATCTATCTCAGCGTCTCCTTCTGTCCTACTATCGCAGCACCATGGAGAGTGTCCTGACATACGGCATTCTTGCATGGTGTGGGAGCAGCTCTGTAGCGGACAAAAAAAGCTCTACAGAGAATCATTAAAACTGCCCAGAATCTCATCGGACTCCAGCTACCAGCCCTGGACGACATCTTCGCATCTCGCTGTTTGAGAAAGTTGCATAACATTCTCCGAGACTCTTCCCGTCCTGCTTACAATCTTTTTGGACTGTTGCCTTCTGGCAGAAGAGACAGAACAATTCGAACTCAGACCACACGTCTTCTGAATAGTTTTTATCCCAGAGCTATAATTGCACTCAACAATGAACTAAAGGGCCACCATCAGGGAGCTGTTGGACAGCATCACTTGGTCTGTTGTGAGGATGTTTGGGTGGTTTTAGGGGTGGGGAATTATGGTAGGGGGGTGTTTGGGGATTGTTATATGTGTTGGACCTGGTCTTTGGGTGTTAAGTGAATTTCGTTGTGTGGGTATACTCTGTATACACGTACAATGACAATAAAAATTTTTATTTATTACTTACCTGAATAGATTTCCCATCTCCCACTCTACTTTTTTTGGGGGGGGGAAGGAAGTCCTTGATTTATGACCATCGTTGAGCCCAACATTTCTGTCGCTAAGTGAGACCACTGTTAACGTGAGTTTCGACCCATTTTACGACCTTTTCCACCGCTATTAAGCGAACCGCTGCACTTGTTAAGTTAGTAACACGGTGGTTAACTCATTTAGTCAGGTGACTGTGTGTGTGCCCTCAGAACTTTGGAGAAATCTGTCGTAACTTCAAATGGTCACTAAGCAGCAGGTCGTAAGCCGAAGACTACCTGTAGTGTAGAATCGACTCAAAACCTGAACTAACTGGAGAGGCTGCAACCGTCGTAAGTGTGAAAAACAGTCGTAAGTCACTTTTTTCAGGGCCGTTGTAACTTTGAACGGTCACTGAACGAATGGTTGTAAGTCAAGGACTACCTGTATTTCCAGTCCATGCCATGCAAAGAAAAATTCCAGGAATGGCCGACATGTGTCACCCATTAAAATATAGGTGGAGTTTGGTTTGCATTGACACTGCTGCCATCTTGGCTTGTTTAAACCACATCTGTGGACACCCTTACAAGTAACCAATGAATGGAAACTAATCAAGGAGAGAAGCAACCTAGAACTAAGGGGAAATTTCCTGACGGTGAGAACAATTAACCGGTGGAACTACTTGCCACCAGAAGTTGTGGGTGCTCCAACACTGGAAGTTTTTAAGAAGATAGATAGATAGATAGATAGATAGATAGATAGATAGATAGACAGACAGACAGACAGACAGACAGACAGACAGACAGACAGACAGATAGATAGATAGATAGTAGATAGATAGATAGATAGATAGATAGTAGATAGGTAGGTAGGTAGGTAGGTAGGTAGGTAGGTAGATAGATAATAGATAGATAGATAGATAGATAGATAGATAGATAGATAGTAGATAGATAGATAGATAGATAGATAGATAGATAGATAGATAGATAGATGATAGATAGGTAGATAGATAGATGATAGATAGATAGATTGATTGTAGATAGATAGATAGATATAGATAGATAGATAGATAGATAGATAGATTGTAGATAGATAATAGATAGATAGATAGATTGATAGATAGATGATAGATAGATTGATAGATAGATTGATAGGTAGATAGATAGATAGATAGATAGATAGATAGATAGATAGATAGATAGATAGATAGATAGTAGATAGATAGATTGTAGATAGATAATAGATAGATAGATAGATTGATAGATAGATGATAGATAGAGATTGATAGATAGATTGATAGGTAGATAGATAGATAGATAGATAGATAGTAGATAGATAGATAGATAGATAGATAGATAGATAGATAGATAGATAGATAGATTGTAGATAGATAGATAGATAGATAGATAGATAGATAGATGATAGATAGATAGATTGATTGTAGATAGATAGATAGATAGATAGATAGATAGATAGATAGATAGATAGATTGTAGATAGATAATAGATAGATAGATAGATTGATAGATAGATGATAGATAGATAGATTGATAGATAGATTGATAGATAGGTAGATAGATAGATAGATAGATAGATAGATAGATAGATAGATAGATAGATTGTAGATAGGTAGATAGATAATAGATATCAGCCATTTGTCTGAAATAGTATAGAGTCTCCTGCTTGAGCAGGGGGTTGGACTAGAAGACCTCCAAGGTCCCTTCCAGCTCTATTCTATTTTTTCCCTCCCCCTTTTTCTCAAAGGAGCTAAAACATAAATATTGCAGAAACTGAATATACCTAGTCTAGAGAAAAATAGAGCCAGGGCTGACACGATAGCAGTCTTCCAATACTTCAACCACTGACAAGAAACAATGGATGGAAACTAATCAAGGAGAGAAGCAATCTGGAACCCAGGAGAAACTTCCTAACAGTGAGGACAATTAACCTGTGGAACAGCTTGCCACCAGAAGCTGTGGGTGCTCCAACACTGGAGGTTTTCAAGAAGAGATTGGACAACCATTTGTCTGGAATGGTATCTCCTGAGCAGCGGGTTGGACTAGAAGACCTCCAAGGCCCCTTCCAACCCTGTTATTTTGTTAATGCCATCGTGATCAACAACTAAGAGAAGGACTTGGGGTGACATGATGGCAGTCTTCCAATATTTGAGGGGCTGCCACAGTGAAGAGGGAGTCCACCTATTCTCCAAAGCACCTGAAGGCAGGACAAGAAGCAACAAATGGAAACCAATCAAGGAGAGAAGCAACCTAGAACTCAGGAGAAATTTCCTGTTGGTGAGAACAATTAACCGGTGGAACTACTGGCCACCAGAAGTTGTAAATGCTCCAACACTGGAAGTTTTTAAGAAAAGATTGGACAGCTATTTCTCCGAAATGGTATAGGATTTCCTGCCTGAGCAGAGGGCTGGACTAGAAGACCTCCAAGGTCCCTTCCAACTTTTGTAATTCTGTTAATTTGTAGTCTGAGTCCAAATCCAGATGGACTTTGGGGAGATAATGTCTAAGAGTAAACAGCCTTCCCGGGTAATAAGGAGCAAACACAGATGGCTTATGCATCTGTGAATTAAGCCAGGTGCGATCACCTTGAATTTTCTAAGTTCACCTTGGGAACAACACCGACAAAGTCATGTTTTAAGCTCTGCTGATGCCGTCCCCATTTATCTTCAATTTTAGGAGGCGGCTGTTCAGCTGGGCCTGTTAGGGTGGGTTAACAATGAAATAAAATCCATAAATTGAATAGGAAACAGAGCTCAGCAGGTAGTTAAAAGCAGCAAAGGAAAGGACCAAACAAATCTCTCAAAAAAAAAAAGAAAAAGAAAAGAAAATGTCAATAGCCAAAACAGCCTGGGGTAAAACAGAAAAAGCTTTTGCATATGATTTTGAAAAGGGGAAGAAATATCTGTTGAAAACCAGATTTCTGTTATGGGCGTTTGCATGCTGGGGTTGTGTGAATCTATGTGGAAGGGGCCAGGCCTTTTGTTACATGGCTGAGGAATTCTGAAGCCCACGCATCTAAGGGGCTGCCCCAAAGAAAGGGGGGGGCAGCCTATTCTCCAAAGGACCAGAAGGGCAGGACAAGAAGCAACGGATGGAAACTCATCAAGGAGAGAAGCAACCTAGAACTAAGGAGGAAATTTCCTGACAGTGAGAACAATTAACCAGTGGAACAACTTGCCACCAGAAATTGTGAATGCTCCAACACTGGAAGTTTTTAAGGAGATGTTGGACAACCATTTGTCTGAAGTGGTGTAGGGTTTCCTGCCTAAGCAGGGGGTTGGACTAGAAGACCTCCAAGGTCCCTTCCAGCTCTATTCTATTCTCCCCCCCCCAACTTTTTCTCAAAGGAGCTAAAACATAAAAATTGCAGAAACTGGGTATGCCTAGTCTAGAGAAAAGAAGAACCGGGCTGACATGATAGCAGTCTTCCAATACTTGAAGCGCTGACCACCTAGTGGGAGGTATTGATGATGTTACCTAGTTGGGTCATGAGACGTCTGCAAGATAGCTCTGCAGACAAAGGCACTGTAATTTAACACCAGCTGTCTGCAATTAAAGTAAGTTCGAATCTTGCCAGGCTCAAGGTTGACTCAGCCTTCCATCCTTTCTAAGGTAGGTGAAATGAGGACCCAGTTTGTGGGGGCAATAAGCTGACTTTGTATAAATATACAAAAGGATGAAGGCTATTGCTTAGCACATTGTAAGCCGCCCTGAGTCTCCGGAGAAGGGCGGCATATAATTCAAATTAAAAACAACAACAACAACAACCGGAAAGCCTCCGAGAATAGCAAGGACCCCACAATACTCCCCCTCCTCGTCCTCCTCCTCCTCTACAAACCCCATTCCTTCTAGCACTGATGATCTTACCTAGTTGGGTCATGAAATGTCTAGAAGAAAACAACCAATCTTAGAGAGCACCAAGGGACCCCACAGTCCCTTCCTCCTCCCTGCAATCCCACTCCTTTCTAGCACTGATGATGTTACCTAGTTGGGTCATGAAACGTCTGCAAGAAAGCAGCACCCAGCTCAGCGCCCAGGACCTCCCAGCGGAGGTGATCTGAAGTAGCAGAGAGCGGTGGCTGGTTTGTCAATGGAAGCAGCAGCCCCCTGATTTCTCTTTTCTCTTGGTCTCCAGCCTCCCCTGCCCAAGACGCTCACGGCAAAACCGATCTCCCCCCGGTGTCAGAACAGATCCTGCAGACCCTCACAGATTTGGCTCGATCTTTCCAGGAGATGGCAGACGCCTGCTTGCTGGTTTTGCACCTGGAAGTCAGGTGAGACATGTATATCGTTTGTTTGTTTGTTCATTTAGTTTTTATAAACAACCCAAGTGGCAATCATATTTAATCCTCCTTCCTCAGAGCAACAACCCCATGAGATGGATTGGCTTGAGAGGAAGGGACTGGCCCAAAGCCACCCAGCTGGCTTTCATGCCTAAAGTGGGAACTAGAACTCACCATCTCCTGGTGATTGGCCCAAAGTCACCCAGCCAGCTTTCATGCCTAAGGCAGAACTAGAATTCGTAGTCTCCTGGTGATTGGTCCAAAGTCACCCAGCCAGTGTTGACGCCTAAAGTGGAACTAGAACTCACCATCTCCTGGTAATGGGCCCAAAGTCACCCACAGCTTTCATGCCTAAGGCAGAACTAGAACTCACCATCTCTGGGTTTCTTGCTTTGTGCTGGGTAGGTGTGTCTAAATCTAAGCATTTCTAAACACTCCCAAGATCCACAGAATCCTGCAGGAAGGAAAAGCCTTTGGAATTTATAAAGCAGCATATAGAGCAATTACGCAGAAAATTAGCATGTAAAAACATTCCGTATACATTATTTCTGTTCTCCGTGTCAGGTAGGTCTATGTAATTATCCCCGTAGTGCAGATAGAGTAGGAAGGGCTGAGAGGAAGAGCCAGAGATTTTCCAAGCTGGTGATGGCAGCTGTGTGAGATTTTAATCACTCCTCATCTTGATTTAAGATTTGCGAGATGCAATTAAAAACACAGACACCGGAGTCTTAACCAGGTTGATGGGAGTCTTAGCTAACTTTCAACTTTCTAGAATGCTCAGGAGACCTTTGCAACTTGCACAAAACCGACAGTTGATGGGTCCGTATGTTGTATGAACCGAGAACATTAGTTTACTTGTAATCAGGTTGTGTGTGTGGCATAAATTTATTGATTCACACAGTTTATCACCTTGATAAACTCTAGACCAGTGTTTCTCAATGTTGGCAAGATGTGAAGACTTTTAACTCAAAATATTTCCCTATACCAATATCCTGGCTGGGGAATTCTGGGAGTTGAAGTCCACACATCTTCAAGCTGTCAAAGTTAAGAAACATTGGATTAGATGAGCTCTCAACTCTCTTCCGCCAATAAAAGAGTATTTTTGTAGTTCAGGCTTGACCTGTGAGGTCCTGGATGCTCTCTGAGCTTGGTGGTTTTCTTGCAGACGTTTCATGACCCAACTAGATAACATCATCAGTGCTAGAAGAGAAGTGGGGTTTGCTTTCATTTTATATACATGTGTTGGATGGGAGTGATCTTGATGGTTCCTTGATTAGGCTGTTGTTTATTGTTGGATTGTTTGCTTGAGTTGGTAATTCCTTGATTGGGGTGTTGATTATGGCTTGTTGGTCGATCTACTGTTCATCTTGATGTTGATCTATGCTCATATGGCTATTGATTGCTGGCAAGAAGGTTTAGTCTTTTTGTTGTCAGGTTTCGATGCTATCTCAAAATAAATGAATTTCCAAACTGCCGATCTTTAAGGAAATTTTCTCTTTATTTGAGCACAGCGATCTGATCCTGGCTCTTTCGCGGTCAGTGCTGACCTTTTCCCCCCAATCCCTCCCTTTCCGATCCCCAATTCTCTGCTTCTCATTGGCTATCTTCCAAGTCACTTTCCTGATCTCTTCTTCGTCAGATCACAGGAATGTCTCCCCCCTCTCCCATCTCCGAGGAGACAGAATCTTCAAAGGGATTTAGTAGGCAAAAGTTCACGCTTCTCCTCTCTTTATATATGTCAGTGCTGGGACGCTGACATTTGTTTCCTTTTTGGGCTTTTTGATAGTCTCTTTTAAATAGCGTGTAGACATTGTTTATCTCTTTGTGCCTGTTGATGGCCAATTGACGCCAGGCTTCTAGAAATTCCCTAGTGTTTTTGGATTTGGCTTAATCTAGGATGCTCACCGTTTCCCAGTTGAAACTGTGGCGAAGTCTGTCCATGTGTTGTGCAATTAAGCAGTTTTCATCATGTCTTCTGACTGCTAATTGGTGTTCATGGATGCGCTCCACTAGTCTTCAGTCTGTTTGTTCCATGTAGTGGGAGCATCTGGCTTGCTCTCGAGAAATCTAGAAACCCATGAAGTTATCAGAGACATTATGAGGGTTAGTACCGTTGCAGTTTTTACTGTCATTCTGTATGAACTTCAAACAGAAGTTCATAAAGCTGTCATTTCTGTTTCTGGACTGTCCCCTTGATCGGTCAGTTTTCTTAAATGAAAGACCTCAGAGTGGCCACAGTTCACGTATAATGGCTTCCAAGACACATTGTGCAAAATCAGACTTCCTGCTGTGAAATCGGCAATGTTTTTGGAAAACCTTAACGCCGGAGTAGAGTGAAGGTTTAACACAAACATTTCGGCACGAAGGAGCAGAGACTCAGAAGGGGCAATCAAATGAACCATCTGAGAATGGGATCCAGTCACATGGCAATCGGTTTTATGACCGCCATGACTTATAACTATCAGTGGTGGGTTTGTACTGGTACGCAGCGGTTTCGGCGAACCGGTAGCACCGATGATCCCCTGGTAGCGAACCGGTTCCTCCCGCCCGGGCTCCTTTTTTACCTTTATCTTCTCTGCTGAATTAGTGCGGCAGAGTGGATTGAATCAGCTGTGCTCTCCCCGGTAGAAACACGGAAGTGGAAAGTTTTTGCAAAATGTGCAAAATTGGCACACACACACGCGCGCGAAGCACAAAGCAAGCGCACGAAGCGCGCTATCAGCAAACCGGTAGTAAAACCGGTAGCAACCCACCATTGAACTGTATGTGTAGGTCTCGGTTACAGTCGTAAGTCGAGGACTACCTGTAAGCAGTATTATAGCAAACTGGACAGTTGGAGCAACTTGGTGTGAATTAGAAAAATCTCAGTTCCAGAAGTCTTGATGTACCTTTCCTTCCCAGGGATAACATCTTTTACAGAATATTTGGGTGCACCTCTTAATTTTCCGAGGAGGAGGAGGAGGAAATATCATCAGTGCTAGAAGGGAGTGAGGTTAGCTCGTATTTTTATATGCTGGTGGCTTGCCCTATCGGTATTGGTGGGGGTGTTCATGGCGGTTCCTTGATTAGGCTGCTGTTTACTCTTTGTTTGTCTGTGTTGGTAATTCCTTGATTGGGGTATTGTTTATTTTTTAATTGCTGATCTAGTGTTAATCTTGGTGTTAAATCTCTTGTCTGGGCGTTGATTACTGGTAAGGAGGTGTTCTTGGTGTTTTTGTTACCTTTTGAGCTTTTGGATTGTCTCTTTTGAATGGTATGTAGACGTTATTGGTCTCTATATGTCTGTTGATGGCTGATTCATCCAAATGCCACAATTCCAGGAATTTGCTGGCATTTTTAGACTTGGCTTGGTCTAGGATGCTCACAGTTTGCTAGTTGAGGCGGGGGTGTGTGTCTAGGACAACTCACCGCAGCCCTCTCGCTACAGGATACCTCGCCATGGGTCAATTGAACATTGTATCAATCATTTCGTTCAGTTCCTTTTATTATCGGTGGCTGTGTTTCTGTCGAAATTATTGCAACTCTTGTATTTCTGGGTTGTCTTTCTTTCTTTTATTATTATTAGTTCTGTTGAAATAAATTTAATGTTCGTATTTGTTGAATTGGCCTGCAGTGATTTGTCCTGTGGCAAGTTGTCCACGGAGAGTTGGCCATGTCAAGTTTGTCTCCTGCCATCCCTCTGGTTCAAGCATGGCACTCGTTCGATGCCACGCAAAGCTCCCTTAGCCTTATGGACTTTCCACGTTGCTTCGGCTTCCTTCTGCCTGAAAGGGGAGGGAGACCTACTCAGGAAACCTGAGTTTCCCCCCCTCCCCAGCCTTAGAGCTCTCGTAATACTGGCTTCTCACAACAAACCTGGTTTGAAGAGCCTTCTCGTTCACAGGGTCCATTGCTTCCACTACCTGATCCCTTTGGCGAAGCAGGGCAACTATGCCATTGTGGCCAACGTGGAGAGCATGGATTACGACCCCCTGGTGGTACGGCTCAACAAGGACATCAGCGCCGTGGAAGAAGCCATGAATGCCAGCTTGCAGCAGCACAAGTTCCAGTACATCTTTGAAGGTGGGTTGCTTGCCAAGGAGCTGAAGTGGGCAAGTTCACCTGTTGTGGCCCGCTGGTGGCCAGTGGAGCTGGCAGCAGAGTCAGACAGTGGGGAGGTTGGGGAGGAACTTGGGCCAGTCCTGGGGGCTGAGGAAAGCTCGGACGAGGGCTCTGCGTCGGAGGCAGAGAGGGAGATAGACAGCAGTGAGGCAGAGGAAAAGCTGGAGCCTGTTCCCAGTGTGCGCATGCACAGAGCTGCCAGAAGACAAGAACAATTAAGAAAGCAGGGTCGACTCGGGAGTAAGGCCACACCTTGAGGGTGATTGGCCCCTCCCATAGGAAACAAAAGAGGAGCGAACAGGGAGGGGGCTTTTGCAGGAAACAATTAGTTCATTCTGTGACTCTGTGCCAAGTTTTGCCTTGTACTGCGGTTGGAAACAAATTTACGTGGCAGCTTGCCAAGCGAGATAAGGCGTGTTGAGAAATATTCCTTTGAAAAACTGTTTGGACAAACCTTGCTGACTGAGTGAACGTAATTCACAGTCATGTAAATAAAAGAGGTTTTGCCAGTAATTCCTGCCTCCTGCTTGTTAAGGGAGCCGAGGTCAGAACATCGCCAGCCTGGCTTTCTCTTCACGGAAACGGTGAAAAATGACAATAGAAAAAGTGCTTAGTGGTACATCAATTCTGTCCTTTGAGTGTACAGGTAGTCCCCGACTTACAACCGCAATTGAGCCCCCACATTTCTATTGCTAAAAGCGAGACCTTAATTAAGTGAGTTTTGTCCCGTTTTACGACCTGCCTTACCACAGTTGTTAAGCGAATCGCTGCAGGGGTTAAGTTAGTAACCCAGTTGTTAAGTGGATTTGGCTCCCCCCGTCAGCTTGGCTCCGCCAGAAGGCCGCAAATCACACGACCTTGGGACAATGCAACTGTCAAATTTTGGGATCTATTGTCGTACGTTCATGACCGCCTGTACTGATCACTGTGGGGATGCTGCGATGGTCATAAGGGCGAGGAGTGGCCATAAGTCGCTGTTTTCAGAGCCACTGTAGTTTCGAACGGTCGCTAAACGAATGGTTGTAAGTCGAGGACTACCCGTATCATAATGTAAGAGTTTTATAGAACTGCAACATTTGAGTGGTGGGATGGCCTAGAGGTGGAGCTCTCGCCTCACAAGCAGGAGTCTGTGAGTTCGATCCTAGGTAGAGGCAGATATTTCTCTCTCTGGGCACCATGAGAATATATCTGGCTGAAAAAAAACTCTGCATTGGCAACAGGAAAGGCATCCGGCCAGTAAAACACTCCGCTAGCTCCATTCAGCTGCCCAGACTCCACTCCGCAAGGGATTACGGGGTCATGAAACGACAAAGATGGAACTGCAACATTTCTTTCTCCTCCTGACTTGAAATTTCTCTCTCGCTCCTCCAGGTTTGGGTCATTTGATCTCCTGCATTCTCATCAACGGGGCTCAGTACTTCAAGCGCATCAGTGAGTCCGGCATTAAGAAGATGTGCCGGAACATCTTCATCCTTCAGCAGAACCTGACCAACATCACCATGTCCCGAGAGGCTGATCTGGACTTTGCAAGGTGGGAAGGAAGGAGAGTGGGTTGGGGGCTCTGGGTGGAGTATGGATAGTGCTAGACGTACGATCTCAGTTGAGCCCCAAAATCTCCATGTCTAAGCGAGGCGGTTGAGTTTTGCCCCATTTTACGACCATTTTGGCCACAGTTGTTAAACAAATCACTGCCGCTGTTAAGTGAATCGTTAAGCGAATCTGGCTTCCCCGTTGACTTTGCTTGTCAGGAACCAACGGGGAAGATTACAAACGGAGATTAGATGACCTGTTGTAAATACATGCCATTTGCCAAGTGCCCGGATTTCCCAGGGAGGGCTAGAACTCACTGGCTCCTAGTAATTGGCCCAAAGGCATCCAAATGACTTTCATGTCTAAAGCGGGATTAGAACTCAACGTCTTCTGGTGACTGGCTCAAAGTCACCCAGCTTGCTTTCATGCCTAAGGCAGAACTAGAACTCACCATCTCCTGGTGATTGGCCCAAAGTGACCCAGTTGGCTTTCGTGCCTAAAGCAGGACTAGAACTCACTGTCTCCTGGTGATTGGCTCTCTTAGCTGCCAACTTGGCTCACTTGCTTGAGCCATCCGGATGGTCAAATAGGAAGTGACGGTTTCCATGCCACCAGGATGCTCTTTTCTCCGGCCAATGCTGATTGAGGAGACACCCCCCCCTCTTCCCTAACCAGCAAACAGGGGGTTGCTTAATGTTGCAAATCCTACCTCGGTGGGGATGGGGGATGGGGGGTCAAAATTCGGCTTAGACAATTTATCCCAACCTAATTCCGGAGTCATTTGGCACGGAGCAAGGATTGGCGGCGGGGTTAATGGAAGCCGGCGTTAAGATTTGCATTGATTTTGCAAACAGATACACGATGCGCCTTTTCTCCTTTCCGGCTGATGGTCTCTTTAATCTTGACATTAGTTATTTCAGGAGTGGACAGCCGAAGGAATGAAATATTCATCAGGATATTTGAAGAAGGGTTTTTTGTTTTGTTTTTTAATTTGATTTATATGCCGCCCTTCTCCGGAGACTCAGGGCGGCTTACAATGAGCTAAGCAATAGCCTTCATCCTTTTGTATATTTATACAAAGTCAGCTTATTGCCCCCACAATCTGGGTCCTCAATTTACCTACCTTAGAAAGGATGGAAGGCTGAGTCAACCTTGAGCCTGGCGAGATTCGAACTTGCAGTAATTGCAGGCAGCTGGTCTTAATAACAGGGTGCTTTAGACCACTGTACTGCCAAGGCTCTTATATATGTTTTATATGTGTTCGGTTAGGGACCCAAATCCGTCTGCACCCCGCAAAAAGAATAAAAGCTTTTGTGCTCCGTTGCACCCCCTACACCCCGTATACCGAGAAAGATATACCTCCATAATCCTGCATCCCTCCCCTTTCTCCCTTCTTCCTCCCCCGCTCCCCAAATTAGATGGGTGAAGAACAGAGCCCACTCACAACTTCAATTATTGGGACCCCCATACAGGGAATAAATAATCTTGTTATCGACTCAGGCCCAGTCATGCCAACATCCACAACGCAGGGAAATTGCACGACCGCAATGCAGCACAGGGACCTCCGTGGCCAAATCTCCTCGGGATGGCGTCCTCAAATGCGATCATTTCCTGATTTTTTTTTTCCTTCCTGTCTTCCCCCATCCCTTCCCCTTGAATTGTTAACTAAATTAAGCCAGGGTTTTTTGGCAGCCACCGACACACTGGAGATGTGTCAATGGCAACTGGCACACCGATCCCAGCTCGAAACAGAAGGAGAGGTTGGCAACGCTGAAGCCGCCAGACAAAGTTTATATATGTATATATTCGTTTATTAGATTTATATGCCACCCATCTCCCCCAGTAAAGAGACAGTAACAGAGTTGGAAGGGACTTTGGAAGGGACTTGCTCATGCAGGAAACCTGTACTAGGGATTCGAACCGCCGAACTGCCAACCTTTCTGATCGACAAGCTCAGTGTCTTAGCCACTGAGCCACCTAGCCAGTATGGCGGGAGGCTTACGGATCATTGAAAGATAAAGAGGAAAACAGTTTTAACATTTCCAAACGGTGCGAATTAAAACATTTTTAAAAGCAAAGTTAGGGCACCACTGCACCCAGATGGGCTAAGCTGGTTGTCTCTTTACGTTGGCATCTCCTCTTCCTCATGCCCTGTCTTTTGAGATCTTCGGCCATTGTCCGAATGTTTTTTTTTTAATCTTTTTTTAAGAAAACAATTTAAACTTCTATTTTAATACAAGGTTAATGGGGGAACACCGAACCCTTTAAAACACACACACACACACATAGCTGATGAACAAAACAAATGCAAAAGCAAAGTATAAACAAAAGTAAAAAAAAATAAATATATTTTGTTTTATTTTATGATGGATTTATGCTCTGCAAACTTCCAATGTGGCTTTTTTTTAAAAATTCTTTTTTTTTTTTTACTTTATTTTGGGACTTAGTTTTTTTTTTTTTTTTAAAGCACAGTTGACAATGAAAAAAGATAGAGATGGATGGATAGATAGATAGAATTATCCATCCTCTAATTTTAACAAAACTGAATCAGTTTTGCTGTCTTGACAGTACCACAATACAACAGACAGTGGCGCTTTGGCAATGCAAGGCTGCCATCTAGTGGCCATGCCAAGCAAGAGCCAGAGACTTCTTAATTTCATTGTGGTTTTATTTCTCCATGGAGTTCACAGTGAAATTGCGTATTTCGGTTAGTCCCAAATATGTAAGATGAGCAAGACAGGAAGGGCAAGTTCTTATTTTCATCCTGAACACGGAGTTGTTTCATTCTGCCAATTTTGCCAGCGCTCGTCTCCATCTTCTAACACGAAAACTGTACAAACGTTAACAAAATTGGCACAATTGTGGACGAGTCCCCCCAAAAAGGCCTATAATGAGCTTTATTTGGTACTAATTTAGGGTGCTTTGTAAACCCCGATATTGTGATGTATAAATCATCTTCATAGGTTAGTATAGGTTTTCTAACATGAGTAACTTTAAGATGGGTGACTTCAATTCCCATCCAGCAAGGCTGGCTGGGGAATTCTGGGAATTGAAGTCCACCCATCATAATGTTACTGAGAAAAAATTGGCTTCTCTCAGGTCCAACAATGGTGGTTATCTCAGAAAACATGGCTAATATATTATTGGCCAATTATGGAAACCTTTTGGGAAAAGTGTATTTTCTAAAACTAGCTAATAACACCACTTTTTTTCCGAGTAGTACCATAAAATGATATATCAATGGAAAGTTAATTTAATCAAGGATGTAATGCAATAACTTTTATGGAGGGTTTGCTATTAGAATAGCAGTTACAGTATAAAGAGGAAAAGGGAAACACGTAGAAAAACCGAGATATACAAAAACGATCATCATAGAAAAAAACGAGATATACAAAAAGTATCACCATGTCAGTTAATCCTTAGTTGGGTAACTTTTAGCATGAATGACGGCCTTACAACGTCTTCCCATGCAGTGAACCAAGTCTTTGAGTTCTGCAGCTGTTATCATGTGAAACCAAGATTGAATGATGGCTTCTATTAACTGGGTTTTATTGCTGGGTTGCTTCTGACTAACCAGTTTCTTTCATCGGCTCCATAGATTTTCAACTGGGTAAAGATCTGGGCTATTCCCAGGCCATTCCAGCAGTGGAATAGGATTATCTTGAAACACCTTAAAAAAAAGTGGCGTTATTAGCCATCAAACCTCCAAAATACACAAATATAAATAAAGCTTTTGGAAGATTTGCAGATGATTTTCGGGCTGTTCCTCTGTCTGGCCTACCTCACATGGTTGCTGTGAGAGAAAGAAAGCAGGAGGGAGGGCTGTACAGGTAGTCCTTGGCTTATGACCGGTCCTTTAACAACCATTCGAAGATACAACACGCCCCGAAAATAAGTCTTAAGACCCAGTTTCAAAGTTGCAATATGGGCTGCGTTTTTTAGGTAAGAGCAGTCTTTCAACTCATAAAAGAGAACCAAAAACAGGTACTCCTTGACTTACGACCACAATGGAGCCCCAGATTTCTGTCACTAAGCGAGACGGTGGTTGAGTGAGTTTTGCCTCCTTTTACGCCCTTTCTTCTCAGAGTTCTTAAGTGAATCACTGCGGTTGTTAAGATAGAAACATGGTCATTAAGCGAATCTGAGTTCCCCATTGAGAGTGCTTGTTGGAAGATTGTAAAAGGGGATCACATGACCCTGGGACACTGCAACGGTCATAAATATGAGTCAGTTTGCCAGGTGTCTGAATTTTGATCATGGGCGACCACGGGGATGCTGCAATGGTCATAAGTGTGAAAAACGGTCATAAGTCACTTTTTCCAGTGCTGTTGTAACTTTGAACGGTCACTAAATGAACTGTTGTAAGTTGAGGACTAGCCATAAAGCTATTATCCTGTAGTTGAATAATGTTGAAATCCTGGTCCGATAAGGATGTTTCCTCTTGGTACTCAAAGAATATTATCATTAGGCAAGCATCCTTCAGATAAAAGTTCAAAAACCAGGAAAAACAGCCAGATCTTCTATGTCAGGAAAGAAACAACCGAGAATTAAGGAGAAATTTCCTGACAGTTGAGAACAATTAACCAGTGGAACAGCTCGCCACTAGAAATTATGGGTGCTCCAACACGGGAGGTTTTCAAGAAGAGATTGGACCGCCATTTATCCAGGATGGTAGAGGGTGTTGTGGCCCGTGCAGCTAGTAGCTGATTCGGACAGCGAGGAGGCTGGTGTGGTGCTGCGCCAGCAGCCTGTGCAGCTGGCACTCGAGTCGGACAGTGAGGAGGCTGGAGAAGATGCGGTGCCAGAGGTGGGGATTCAGCCAGGGCCTTCAGAACCTCCAGAAGCTCCCTTAAGTGAAGAGGAGGAAGAGGAGGAGCCTCTTCTCGATGCACGGGCGCGCAGAGCTGTTAAAAGGCAGGAGTGGCTTCTCAGGAGGAGGTCTCCTCGAGAGTAAGGCTTGGGGCTAATTGGCCACTCCCCTAGCCTATTTAAGGAAGGATGACAACTGATGCAATTTGCAGGAAACAACTTCGTTCACATTCTTTCGCGTCTTGATTCCAGAAACGTTTGATTCGGCTCTTGTTTCTCTCTTGTCAGTTTTCCTGCAAATTGCTTCTGGGCATTCTGCCAGCCACAGTAAGATGACGGTTATCTGAAAGACTGTGCCTCAGAATTGAGTTATTATTCTTTGGATTCTTGTCGGCTGTTCACAAAGTTAAATGAACAGCCCTCGTTCAGGAAAGACTGATTTAAACTGTACGTGTGTTCGAACAACTACTAAGAAAGCTCATTAGTAGTCCTTCATTAGTCAACTAAGGTTTGTACGGACTTTGTGTGTGCCGCGTTCTTTGGGGTCCGTAGCTGGGGTAGAACAGACGGTCTCCTGCTCGAGCAGGAGGTTGGACTAGAAGACCTCCAAGCTCCCTTCCAGCTCTTGTTATTCTGTGATCACTTTTGATCGCAGAAGGACCTGAACTGCCAGCTCCGTTGAGGACCTCAATATTCAGGCTGGCTTCGTATAAAAAAAGGGGAAAAAAAGAACAATCGTTGAAATATGCTAAGCCCATCGGAGGCTGAAAGGCCCGACAAGCTTAAGCCTTGTTCTAATGAGGTCGGCTTGGATTCTGCTTTATGTTCCCGACAAAAAAAAAAGAAAAACGGGTATTATTTCATTGGCAATTAAGAACTTGGCTCCCTAAATAGTCTCCTATGTAATTTCTCTCCCACCCCCTTGTTTGTGGTCTTCCCCGCTGTTTCTACCAAGCTCTGATCTTAGCACAGCGTTAATTAGCACGAATCCTACGCTAAAAAAGAAAAAAAATGAGCTCCAATATTGATGGATTAAGCCTGAAACCCACCCCCCACCCTCTGTTTTCCTGGGGTCTTTCCTCGCTCTTACTGTTCCCGTTAGGAGATCGAAGCCTTTGGGGGGGGGGGAGCTTCTCTTCCTAGGTTTTAGGCCAGTGGGTCAGATTGAATCCACGTAGGATGGATTGTCTAATGCAGCGGTCACCAACTGGTGGTCCGCGAGAAAATTGTGGTGGTCCGCAGACGAATTATTTGCATTTTTTTTAAATATTGCACTAAATCAGGGGTCCTCAAACTACAGCCCCTGGGCCAGATATGTGCAATGAACGTTTGTGTTGCTGCAGAGAGTCTCCCCCTTTGGGGTCTTTTTGTGAGGATTGGAGAGAGGCAGAAATTCCGATTTGGGGTCTGCTTCGGCCTCCTGGTGGGGGGCTTTGGGCGAAGGCCGGAGGGAAGTGCCGCTGGTGGCAAAGAGCCGGAGAGCCTCGTTCCAGTGGGACTGCATCATGGCCTGGAACTGGCTGACCATCTCAGCCCGCTGAGCCTCCGGGTGCCGGTACCTGGCCTTGCACTCCCGCAGGTCTTCCCTCTGCTTGGAAAGTCTATGCTCCTAGTCCTCAGTGAGGTGCTTCTGCTGAGCCTCATTCTCGGCCAGATCCAATTTGAATTGAGCTGTTTTGTCAACTCTTTCTCATGGTGGCTGCTTAGCTCCAACAACTGCCTCCTGTTGGGGCCCTAAGGAGCCCGGGCGGGGAGGCGAGGAGTGGCTGGCAGGGGAGGGGTGAGTAGAGGCTGGCGAGACACCCCTCAATGTGAGTGACATCGAGTTGGCCACACCCACCCAGTCACATGACCACCTAGCCATGCCCACCCAGCCAGTCATTAGGCAGATCAAATTAGTGGTCCGTGGGATTTAAAATTATGAATTTAGTGGTTCCTGAGGTCCGAAAGGTTGGGGACCCCTGGTCTAATGAACTTTGGCTAAGAAAGAAAATAGCATTATTCCAGAAGAGATTCTGGAACCCGAGGAGAGGTAGGTTGGGTGGGTGAAGCAACTGAAAAAGACTCTTGGCTTCACTATGCTACGTGTAAATTAATCTAGATCAGGGGTGTCAAACTGGATTTCTTCGAGAGCCAGATCAGCATTATAGTTCTCCGCGGGCTGGCCAGCAGAGTGCCGCAGGAGGGCATCCAGGCCCCAAAATGGGGCATGAGGAGGCCGCGCTCCTGTAGGCCAGATTTAAGCACCCCGGGGGCTGCTGGATTCACCCCACGGACCTTGAGTTTGACCCCTCTGATCTAGATAATAGATAATTGCTTAACTGCACAATGTGTAAGTTGATCTAGATCATCAACAATTGCTTAACTATGCTAGGTATGTTGATCTAGATCATTGACAGTTGCTTAACTATGCTAGGTGTGTGTTGATCTAGATCAGTGGTTCCCAACCTGTTGTTGGCCATGCCCCACCTAAGCATCTCTAAAATCCTGATGCCCCCCCTCCATGACATATAATTCTTACTATTCAAAAAGTGAACTCCTACTCACGCAGAGGAAGCCTAAAAGGCCGTGAACTTGGTTTAAACAAGGTTCCAGTTGCCCCCATTAAAAATCAAATTGCCCTCCCTGTGGGGCGTGGGCCACACGTTGGGAACCACTGATCTAGATCATCGACAGTTGCTTAACTATGCTCGGTAAGGGTTGAATCTAGATCATCGACAGTTCTACATTTCTGAATGCTGGTGAGAATCTCAGCTTAAAATTATGCGGAATGAACCCAGGCACAAACCGAGCAATCGAATATGCGCAGTACAATGCAGTGAGACGTGCAGATCTGTACATCGGAGAAACAAAACAACCCCTTCACAAACACATGGCACAACATAGGAGAAACAAACCCATCAGGATAAGATTCAGCAGACAGTATGACAAAGGTCATACTTTTGAAGACAGCAAAGTCCACGTTCTGGACACAGAGGACTTCTGGTTTGAAAGAGGGGGTCAATTAAGATTGAAAAAGCTTTTTTTAAAAAAAAAAAAAAATTGAAAAAACCCCTCTCAACAGAGAGGGACGGATATGACACTGCCTGTCTCCAGTCCTTTCAGCAGTTCCAAGAAGGCCCCACACACCCATTTGCACTATCCAAGTGACCCTGAGGGCACAGATAAACCTCCAAGTGGCCTCAACGACTCTCAGGAAGAGTACTAACGACCAGATGACTGCAAGGAATATAAATCCTTCCATCCTCCACCATTCGGTCAGAACTGAAGAAGCTTCTTGGATGAGAAGTGAAAGGTCTTCAACGAAAAACGAAGAAAATCCAGTTGCCTCTTGAAAAAGCACCTTTGGGGCAACCACGACTTGGATGACGGAGAACCTCCATAGAAAGCTGGACTACTGTTATCATAAAAATCTTTTAAGCAATTGACTGTTGATAGTTGCCAAATGCAACCCCATCCGTGGCAGGGGTCTGATACCAGGATCTTCTGCTTGAACAGGGGGTTGGACTAGAAGACCTCCAAGGTCCCTTCCGACTCTGTTATTCTGTTACTCATCTTAAACCATAGCTGTTATTCTCAGTTTAGCTCTTTTTTTTTTTTAATTCAATTTCTTTTGTCATGTATCACCTTCCCCTTTGAGACTGTCCGGTCAAATACTGTTTCTGTCCCCAAAATACATGTTCTAGAGCCGTGATGGCGAAACTATGGCATGCGAACCTATGGCATGCCAGCTCAGCTCTCTAGGAGTCTTTGGAGGTTGGTGACAGCAAAAAATGTCCAACCGAAAATTGGAAAATGGGCCGTTTCGGGTCTCCGGAGGGCCTCCGAGGGGTTGGGGAAGGCTGTTTTCGCCCTCCCCAGATGCATAGAGAGGATCTGGAGCCAGGTGAGAAAGAAAAACGGGCCTCCTGGGCCATCACGTGCCAAGAGCTGGGGGGAAGTGGGGGTTGCACGTGGATGACATTAAACATTAAACAGTAACATGCGTGGGGCGGGGTGCATAGAATTATGGGTTTGGGCACACATGTGCATGAACCTCCCCCGCGGCCCCCCCCCAACTTCCTGGCACGCGATGGCAAAAAGGTTAGCCATCACTGTTCTAGAGAATAGATTTAAAAGCATTAAAGCCATCTTCCATTTTATTATTCCAGTCACTTCCATTCTTGAAAGTTAACGCACGATTATTGATTTATTCTGATTTGATTTATACCTTGCCTTCCCTCTAAAAGTAAACAGTGGCACGTTTCCCTTTTTTTTTTCCGGCCATAATGACCTATTGGGACAGGACGGACTAAGGAGAAGTCTAAGCAAGTCCGAAGGTGTTTCTCTCCATCCCATATTAACCGCTGTATCGTATCTGTGTACCACCCACAAGGAACATTGCAAGAAAGAATTTCAAAGGTTTCAAACGATGATCGGTAGCCCTCGACTTACGACCGCAACTGAGCCCAACATTTCTGAATGGTTGCTAAGTGAGTGTTGCCCCATTTTACGAGCTTTCTGGCCGCCATTAACTCATCAAGGAGAGAAGCAGCCTAGAACCAAGGAGAAATTTCCTGACCATGAGAACAATTAACCAGTGGAACAACTTGCCCCCAGAAGTTGCGAATGCTCCAACACTGGAAGCTTTAAACAAGTTTTAAACAACATGTTGGATGACCATTTGTCTGAAGTGGTGTAGGGTTTCCTGCCTAAGCAGGGGGTTGGACTAGAAGACCTCCAAGGTCCCTTCCAACTCTGTTATTCTATTCTATTCTATTCTATTCTATTCTATTCTATTCTATTCTATTCATTCTACTCTACCCTATTCCCACTCCCACTCTCACTCCACTCCTCTCCATTCTATTATTTTTCTCTATTCTATTCTATTCTATTCTACTCCTGTTCTGTTCTATTGTTCTATTCCATTCCATTCCACTCTCCACTCCACTCTACTCTACTCTACTTCTGTTCTGTTGTTCTGTTCTATTCTGTTCTCTTCTCTTCTCTTCTATTCTATTCCCACCCCACTCCCACTCCCACTCCACTCCTCTCCATTCTATTATTTTTCTATATTCTATTCTATTCTATTCTACTCCTGTTCTGTTCTATTGTTCTATTCCATTCCATTCCACTCTCCACTCCACTCTACTCTACTCTACTTCTGTTCTGTTGTTCTGTTCTATTCTGTTCTCTTCTCTTCTCTTCTATTCTATTCCCACTCCCACTCCCACTCCCACTCCACTCCTCTCCATTCTATTATTTTTCTATATTCTATTCTATTCTATTCTACTCCTGTTCTGTTCTATTGTTCTATTCCATTCCATTCCACTCTCCACTCCACTCTACTCTACTCTACTTCTGTTCTGTTGTTCTGTTCTATTCTGTTCTCTTCTCTTCTCTTCTATTCTATTCCCACTCCCACTCCCACTCCCACTCCACTCCTCTCCATTCTATTATTTTTCTATATTCTATTCTATTCTATTCTACTCCTGTTCTGTTTCTATTGTTCTATTCCATTCCATTCCACTCTCCACTCCACTCTACTCTACTCTACTTCTGTTCTGTTGTTCTGTTCTATTCTGTTCTCTTCTCTTCTCTTCTATTCTATTCCCACTCCCACTCCCACTCCCACTCCACTCCTCTCCATTCTATTATTTTTCTATATTCTATTATTCTATTCTATTCTACTCCTGTTCTGTTCTATTGTTCTATTCCATTCCATTCCACTCTCCACTCCACTCTACTCTACTCTACTTCTGTTCTGTTGTTCTGTTCTATTCTGTTCTCTTCTTCTCTTCTCTTCTATTCTATTCCCACTCCACTCCCACTCCCACTCCCCCTCTCTCTCCATTCTATTATTTTTCTATATTCTATTCTATTCTATTCTACTCCTGTTCTGTTCTATTGTTCTATTCCATTCCATTCCACTCTCCACTCCACTCTACTCTACTCTACTTCTGTTCTGTTGTTCTGTTCTATTCTGTTCTCTTCTATTCTCTTCTATTCTATTCCCACTCCCACTCCCACTCCACTCCATTCTATTATTTTTCTATATTCTATTCTATTCTATTCTATTCTATTCTATTCTATTCTATTCTATTCTATTCTATTCATTGTTAAGCGAATCACCGCAGCCGTTAAGTTAGTAACCCGGTTGTTAAGTGAATCTGGCTTGGCTTTGACTTGAGTTTGCTTGGAGAAGGGCGGGCTGACCTCTTTTGGCAGCTGAGCTCCTGGCTTTCCCGAGGACTCCATCTAGGGCTGCTTAGGTCCCTAATGAAGCAACCAGGGGATTTGACGTAGCAACCCAGGGCTTGTCCAAGAATCCATCCTGACTTGTCACACACCGAGATGAGGCACTTCAGACCATTGGCAAACCCGCAGCTGGCAAGTTGCGTCACGGCAAAGCCAAAAACCGAAAGGACGCTCATTGGAGAACGTGCCAACCGAACGGAAAACACGGAAGAGATTTTCGAACCCAGCCAGTTGGGCTCGAGCCAGAACTTGTACCACCGTGTGTAGAACGAGCGAAAAATCTCTTGTCTCATTAGGTTCGGTGAAGCCTGAGCTCACAAAAAGTATCTTCTGGTGTGTCCCTCTCTGCCAAAGAAGGCTTACACACTGGGCAAATGATCCTTCCTTTCCATAAATCTCTTTCGGTGCGCAAATCCACAAAGCTTTCTGTTTGATGCTCCCAGCCACAGATTGTGTCATCCCTGGTTTTGGGTGGGCCAACAATTGTCCAGCTGGACCAAGAAAGGCAGGAGAAGAAAGTCCTTGGGACTTGCGTCGTAGCTCTTCCAACTGGGACGGAATCGGAGGTCCATCATCTTCACAACCCAGAGACCAGAAGTTTAACAGATTAACAGAGTTGGAAGGGACCTTGTAGGTCATCTAGTCCAACCCCTTGCTTAGGCAGGAAACCCTACACCATTTCTGACAAATGGAAGTCCAATCTCGTCTTGAAAGCCTCCAGGGATGGAGCTCCCACAGCCTCCGAAGGCAACTTCTGTTCTGTTGGTGGTTCCGAAGGCAAACACAGAGCCTGTAGTACAGTGGACTAAAGCACCCTGTTATTAACATCTGCTGCTTGCAATTACTGCAAGTTCAAATCTAGGAGCCTGAGTGGTGTAGGAGGCTAATGCCTCCTACTAAGGCAGCATTTAACATCCAGCTGCCTGCAATTACTGCGAGTTCAATTCTCACCAGGCTCAAGATTGACTCAGCTTTCCATCCTTTCTAAGATGGGTAAAAAGAGGACCTGGATTGTGGGGGCAATAAGCTGACTTTGTATAAAATATACAAAAGTATGAAGGCTATTGCTTAGCGCATTGTAAGCCGCCCTGAGTCTCCGGAGAAGGGCGGCATATAAATCAAAATTAAAACAAAAAAAAAATCACCTAGGAAGGAGACAATGGCAAACTGCTTCCAGATATATTTGCTAAGAAAACCAAGCGGAGTTCATCAGATTTTGGGTTGGTAGGGCACTTAGCAATCTAAACAGTTTGTTGTGGAGATGAAAACATCAGAATTCTGGTTCTAGTTCTGCCTTAGGCGTGAAAACTGACTGGGTGACTTTGAGCCAATCACTAGGCGATAGTGAGTTCTAGTCCTGCCTTAGGCATGAAAGCCAAATGGGTGATTTTGGGCCAATCACCAGGAGACAGGGAGTTCTAGTCCTCCCTAAAGCATGGAAGCCGGCTGGAAGACTTTAGGCCAATCACTAGGAGATGGTGAATTCTAGTCCCGCCTTAGGCATGAAAGCCAACTGGAAGATTTTAGGCCAATCACCAGGAGACTATGAGTTCTAGTCCCATCATAAGCATGAAAGCCAACTGGGTGACTTTGGGCCGATCACTAGGAGACAGTGAGTTCTAGTCCCGCCTAAGGCATGAAAGCCAACTGGGTGACTCTCAACCCAATCGATTTCATGTGGTGGTTGTAATAGCGAAATTAGAAGAAATATTAAGATACTTACACCTCCTTGAGTTATTTATAATAAAAGCAAGGTGTAAACAAACAAACAAATAAATAAACAAACCAGATAGTCCTCAACTTACGACCACAATGGAGCCCAACACTTCTGCTGCTGAGCAAGCCATTTGCTAAGTGAGTTCTGCCCCCATTTTACGATCTTTCTTGCCACAGTTCTTAAGGAAATCACTGCAGTTGTGAAGTGAGTAACAGCGTTGTTAAGTGAATCCGGCTTCTCCATCGACTTTGCTTGCCGGAAGGTCTCAAAACTATTCCGGATCGCATGACTCTGGTAACCGTCATCAGTATGAACCAGCTGCCAAGCATCAGAATTTTTGATTGTTTGACCGAGGGGATCCTGCAAACCGTCGTAAAAGTGAGAAAAACGGCAAATTTGGAACGGTCATGAAACGAACTGTTGTAAATCGAGGACTACCTGTAATGGCAAGGTGTAAATCTTGACCCCCGCAGAAGAGTATTCTCCCTTCGAAACCTCCTGTTAGAAGAAGCAGCAGCGTTACAAACCCCTCATCCCGGCGCTGCGCAGGGCAGGCTCTTAATTCCTGTCTCCGGATTAGCATATCTGCCAGATGGAGCCTGTCGGAGGAACCTTGCAAGTGGCATCTGTGGGCCGCCTGATGGGAACGCCCCGAAATTTCACACATCAGATGTGTGGTCCCGACATGCGCGCACCCTCCCCTTTCTCACTTTCTCCTTTGCTCAGATGCTGCAAACCTGCAAAATGAGAATAAATAATTGCCGCTGACAGAGAACGGAGGACTGGCATCTTGAGCGTTGGCACAGGGCAGGAAAAATGGAGAGGGGGGGGAGAAAGAAGAGAGAGAGAGGAGAAAGGAGAGAGAGGAGAAAGGAGACAGAAGAGAAGAGAAAGAGAAAGAGAGGAGAGGAGCAAGAAGAGAGACAGGAGAAAGAAGAGAGAGAGGAACAACAAGAGAGGAGAAAAGAGACGAGAAAGAAAGAAAAGAGAGAAAGGCGCAAAAAGAGGGGAGGAGAAAGAAGAGAGGAGAAAAGAGAGATGAGAGAAAGGAGAAAGAAGAGAGGAGCAAGAGGAGAGATGAGAAAAAGAGAGGAGAAAGGAGAGAGAAAGGAGAAAAGAAAAGAGACGAGAAAGAAAGAAAAGAGAGAAAGGCGCAAAAAGAGAGGGAGGAGAAAGAAGAGAGGTGAGAGAGAAAGGAAAAAGAAGAGAGGAGCAAGAGGAGAAATGAGAAAGAAGAGAAAGAAAGGAGAAAGAAGAGAGAAAGGAGAAAGAAAGAAAAGAGTCAAGAAAGAAAGAAGAGAGAAAGGAGCAAGAAGAGAGGGAGGAGAAAGAGAGGAGAAAGAAGAGAGATGAGAGAGAAAGGAGAAAGAAGAGAGGAGCAAGAGGAGAGAGAGGAGAAAGAAAGAAAAGAGATGAGAAAGAAGACAGGAGAAAGAAGAGATAGGAGAGAGGAGAAAGAAGAGAGAAAGGAGCAAGAAGAGAGGGAGGAGACAGGAGAGATGAGAAAGAGAGGGAGGAGAAAGAAGAAAGGAGCAAGAAGAGAAATGAAAAAGAAGAGAGGGAGGAGAAAGAAAAGAGAGAGGAGAGAAGCAAAAAGAGAGAGAGAGAGGAGAGTGGTGGGTCAGGCAAGCAGGATGGGCTATGCGGGAAGATCCCTCTACACCAGAGGTTCCCATCTACTGGTCCGTGGACCAGTACTGGGCCGCGGCATGCCAGAAACCGGGCTGCGCAAACAAGCCAAGCCCCATCTACAGTATGCAGGCAGCACATGAAACCACGTCCCCTCCAATCAGGGGTGAAATCCAGCAGGTTCCGACAGGTTCCGGAGAACCGGCAGCGGAAATTTTGAGTAGTTTGGAGAACCAGCAAACACCCCCTCTGGCTGGCCCCAGAGTAGGGTGGGAATGGAGATTTTGCAGTAACCTTCCCCTGCCACCAAGCCACACCACACCCACAGAACCAGTAGTAAAAAAAAAATTGGATTTCACCACTGCCTCCAATCCCCTGAAAAAGCTTCCTCCGTAGCACCGGTCCCTGGTGCCCGAAAAGGTTGGGGCCTTGTGCTCTACACAACAGCCAGCGATACACCTGCATCGCTCTAACTCAGGGGTCCCTAACCCCCAGTCCGTGGTCCGGTACTGGCACGCCAGAAACCGGGCCGCACAAACAAGCGAAGCTCCATCCGCGGGATGCAGGCAGCAGGCGAAACCACACCCCCTCTGTTCCACGGGAAAACCTCTCTTCACGGAACCGGTCTCCCAAAAGTTTGGGAGCCGCTGCTCTACCGGATAAATCGTTTGTGGCACGGCGACGGCACAAGCTTAAATCTCATTGGAGTTTCACGCAAATTTGCGGCTAAGCCAGCATTTGTCAAATAAATCCCCGCTCGCAGTCAGTCCATTTAGCTGGCTTGTTTCCCGGTTTCGCATTTCAGCCGTCGATCCTCTCCCGTATTTCCAATCCCGTTTAGCGGGAACAGGATTAGCCATCGGACGGAGCCTGGGGTCAGTTCCTGCAAGTCTTCGCGGCGAGTCTTCGGGCTTCAAGCAGATCCCAGATTTGGCAACCCTTCAAGTTGCTTTGGGGCTGCAGGTGCCAGGCTGCCCAGCTGGCAGAGCTTAGAAGTTGTGGTCCCTGCAGTGTTGATTAGAGGATCACTCGTCTACAATTTACGGCGTGAGGAACGCAGCAGCCACCAGGCACGAAGAAACAGGCAGACGTCTAGCTGAGCGCATCCATAAACACAACCTAGCAGACAGAAAACAAGACGAAAACTCCTTCATTGAAGAATACACATAGTTTCAATGGGGAAAGTGTGAGCATTCTAGATCAGAACAGAATATCATGGTTGGAAGGGACCTTGGAGGTCTTCTAGTCTGACCCTCTGCTCAGGCAGGGAAACCCTCTACCATTTCAGATAAAACGGCTGTCCGGTTTCTTCCTCAAAACCTCCAGTGTTGGAGCACTCACAACCTCTGGAGGCCACGCCGTTCCACTGATCGATGGTTGTCGCTGTCAGGGAATTTCTCCTAGGTTGGTCGTCTCCTTGATTAGTTTCCATCCATTGCTTTTTGTCCTGCCTTGGGGTGCTTTTGAGAATAGGAATACCAAGCCAAGTCCCCAAAACTACTTGGAGAATTCCTGGAAGCCCTGCGCTTCTAGACAAATCAGCCATCGACAGGCACACAGAGATCAACAACGTCTACATACCATTCAAAAAGCGAAAGGATCCGAAGACGACCTTGTCAGCAGTCAAGGGCAAATAAGCAGAGCTTAACACCAAGGTTAACACTAGGCAACAATCAAGCAACGACCGGTCCCAACTCAGACAAACAAGCAAAGAGTAATCAACCTCTCACTCAAGGAACCACTAAGAACACTCCCACCAACACTGACAGGGTGTATTACTTGTATATAAACAGAGCAAATCCCACTGTCTTCTGTTACTGATGATGTTACCTAGTCAGGTCATGAAACATCTGCAAGAAAACCACCAAGACCAGAGAGCACCAAGGACCCCACAGTCCTCCTCCTCCTCCTCCTCCTTTGCCTTCATTCCTTCCTTCCTTTTCTCCTTCTCTTCCTCCTCCACTCGACAAACCCCACTGCCTTCTAGCACTGATGTTACCTAGTTGGCTCATGGAACTTCTGCAAGAATGCAATCAAGCCCAGAGAGCACCAAGGACCCCACAGTCCTTTCCTTCCTCCTCCTCCTCCTTCTCCTCCTCTCCACAAACCCCACTCCCTTCTACCAGTAGCACTGATGAAGTTCCCTAGTTGGATCATGAAACGTCTGCAAGAAACCAACCAAATTCAGAGAGCACCAAGGACCCCACAGTCCTTTCCTTCCTCCTCCTCCTCCTCCTCTCCACAAACCCCATTACCTCACTGGGTGATGAAACGTCTGCAAGAAAACCGCCAAGCCCACAGAGCACCAAGAACGCTATAGTTTCACCCTGGACTACAAATATTCCCTTCTGTCGGTCATAAAGAGAGTCTTGCACACCGTTAGGCACTGCAAGTGGCCCGTATCTAACAGATTATAGCAGACGTAGACAATTTCTTCCAGCATCCAGGCCCTTGGGTGCAACTCCAAAACGATTCCCGTTCTCTGCGGATGCCTAAGTCCCTCGTTCCCAGCGGGGAATCCAAAATTGTGTTATGTTTTTCTGCTGACTGGAGT
Organism: Pantherophis guttatus; assembly: GCF_029531705.1. Next base: position 757,179 of record NW_026844018.1, read on the forward strand.
GCAAAAGTGCTGACTTTTCTCTTTCCTTCAGACTGGTGTTAACATTCTCCTTCCCTCCCCTCCTTTTGGCCAAGGAGCAAAATCACTTAATATCCTTTATAAATCCGGCATCTGACTTGGACAATTTCTGCCTTTCTCTGCTGTTAAAAAAAAAAAAAAAAAAGCCAATTCCGGGGTGGGGGGGATGGATGGGGGACTCCCCGATTCCGACGCAGCATCGAGCCTTAATAAGGGGTGTTTAAATAGGGTGGATTAGCAGTTTTCCTGATCTATGAACAAGATCGCCGCTCCCCCGCAGTGATTTGCACATTGCGAAATCAATTTGAACACAAGGCCCCCAAATTGAATTTGGGAGGGTTTTTTTGTGCGGGGAAATTGCACTTATCGGCGTGAACCATTAAATTTGCTGTTTAATATGTACTTTCCAGCTCGGTTGGTTCGAATCTCATTGCCCTTTATCTGTATAAATTCAATTAGGCCCGATATCATCGGTATATTATAAAACTAATTAAAGATTTAGATAAGTGCGGAAGGGGCTCCTTTTAATGCCCTATAATAAAGTTCCACTCGGGGGGAAGAAAGAAAAGAAAAGGAAAAAAGAACAGAGCCTCAAGGTTTTCTTGCTGAATTACTTACGGGCGGGGCGTACGGGACCCCCATTTTGAAAGCAACGTCGCGGAAGCGCTTCCCGCCCTCCCCACTCCGCCTTCTCGATAATTAACCCATGCACAGCATCATTAGTAGCGTGCTTTTGGTAGGCAAAATCGTAGAAAAAGTTTATTTTCCTGAGACAGATGGGGTAGGGCAATTAGTGTCTCGGGATGCGACAGTTTTGCCAACGTCAGAGGTCCTGTCGTGGTAGGCTCTTTAGTCATGCAGGTTGTTGTTGTTGTGTTGTGGCCCATACACGGCCTGTGCAGCTAGTAGCTGATTCTGACAGCGAGGAGGCTGGTGTGGTGCTGCGCCAACAGCCTGTGCAGCTGGCACTCGAGTCGGACAGTGAGGAGGCTGGAGAAGATGTGGTGCCAGAGGCGGGGATTCAGCCGGGGCCTTCAGAAGCTCCAGAAGCTCCCATAAGTGAAGAGGACGAAAAGGAGGAGCCTCTTCTCAATGCACGGGCGCACAGAGCTGCCAAAAGGCAGGAGTGGCTCCTCAGGAGGAGGTCTCCTCGAGAGTAAGGCTTGGGGCTCATTGGCCACTCCCTTAGCCTATTTAAGGAGGAACGCCGACTGAAGCAATTTGCAGGGAACAACTCTGTTCACATACCTTTGTGTCTTGTCTTGCTTATCTTATCAGCTTCCTGCAAATTGCTTCCGGGCATTCTGCCAACCACAGTAAGCTTTCAGTTATTATTCTTTGAATTCTTGGCGGCTGTTAATGCAGTTAATTAACAGCCGTTGTTATAAAAGACTGGTTTATTCAGTAAACTAAGGTTTGAACGGACTTTGTGTGTGCTGCGTTCTTTGGGGTTCGTAGCTGGGGCAGAACATGTTGTTTAATGACCCCGTAATCCCTTGCAGGGTGGAGTCGGGGCAACTGAATGGAGCAGAGTGTTTACTGGCCGGATGCCTTTCCTGTTGCCAATGCGGAGTTTTTGCGGGAGATATATCCTCATTGTGCCCAGAAAGAGAAAAATCAGCCTCTACCTAGGATCGAACTCACAGCCTCCTGATTGTGAGGCAAGACCTCCACCTCTAGGCCACCATGCAGTCAGACATGCAGTCATGCAGATTGCCCAGCTAAAAATGAACTGAAGGCTCAATTTTGTGACCGTTCGGCTTGGTTTCCATCAGCGGGATATACAGGCAGGCATAGAATCCTAGGGCTGGAAGGGGCTCTTGGAGGTCCTCTAGTCCAGCCCCTCTCCAAAGCAGGAGTCCTTATGTCATCTCGGTCAAATGGTTGCCTAATTTTTTTCCTTGGAAACCTCCAGTGCTGGAGCAGCCACAATTTCTGGAGGCAGGCAGTTCCACTGGTTAATTCTTCTCGGGCAATTTCTCCTTAGTTCTAGGTTGCTTCTCCCTGTGATTAGATTAAACCAAGTTCTCCCAAACGGCCCATTGGATTTGGGCAATTTAAAGTGTCCGTCAAACAGAAGGAAGAAGATCCTTCTTCCTCTTCCTCTTTTTCCTTTTTTTTCCCCCCTTTTTCTTCTTCTTCTCCTCCTCCTCCTCCTTCCTGGCCCAGGGAAACCCTCTAGCATACAAACGCAGCTCCAATCAGCCCCGGCCAGAATTTCTCCGTGATTATCTTAAACTGAGCCGTGATTAGGTGACTTCGGCAGGATGTGATGAGGCCAGACTCGGGAATATCAGATTAGCCCCATCTCCCCAGATATTTCTTTTCCCTCCCTGTTCCCATTCAAAAATTTAATTACAACCTACCCTGCTCTTTCAGCTTAAATTCAGCCCCAGTATATTAATCGGGGACTGTTTTTCCGAGGCTCGGGAAATGCTTGCCGTGTGTTGCAAATGTTCAGAGAGAACGGTCAAATGCAAAAAAAATCAAAAATAAACTCAAGATATATCCTTCCATCATTTGGGATTTTATCCCTAACCCGAAATCCCGCGGTCGCTCAGTTTCAGGCCCATTTGCAGGAAACATACACAGGTAGACTTAACGACCGCAATTGAGCCCACAATTTCCGTTGCCCAGTGAGACAGTAAGTGAGTTTCGCCCCGTTTTACGACCTTCCTTGCCACCTTGTCGTTAAGCAAATCGCGGCATTTGTAAAGATAGCCACATGGTTGTTAAGTGAATCTGGCTTTCCCCGTGGACTTCGCTTGTCAGAAGGTCGCAACCGGCGGAACGCCACGATCCCGGGACATTGTAACCGACATAAATATGAGCCAGTTGCCAAGCATCCAAGTTTCGATGCCGTGACTCTGAGGATGCTGCAATGGTCGTAAGTGTGAAAAATGGTCATAAGTTGGATTTTTTTCAGTGCCGTCGTAACTGAATAGAATGGGATGGGATGGGATGTAGAATAGAATAGAATAGAATAGAATAGAATAGAATAGAATAGAATAGAATAGAATAGAAAATATGGAATGGAATAGAACGGAACGGAACGGAACAGAATAGAATAGAATTCTTTATTGGCCAAGTGTGAGTGGACACACAAGGAATTTGTCTTTGGTGCATAGTCACTAAATGAATGGTGGTCAGTTCAGAAAGTCCAGTTGCCTCTTGAAAAAGCATCTTTGGGACATCCAGAACTACCGGTACCCGTATGCTACATTCCTGTTCCACACCAACATGTTGCCCAGTAGGTTTGGACTGGGAAGTCAAATTATAGACCTGGAAGGGACCTTGGAGGTCTTCTAGCCCAACCCTGAAATGGTATAGGAGTCCCTATACCATTTCAGGCAAACGATTGTCCAATCTCTTCTTGAAAACCCCCAGTTCCAGGAGGAAAGCCGTTCCGTTGATTAATTGTTGTCATAGTCAGGAAATTCCTCCTTATTTCCAGGTTGGGTCTCCCTCTGACCAGCTTTCCATCTGTTGTTTCTTGTCCTGCCTTCAGATGCTTTGGAGGATAGCTTGACTCCCTCTTCTTTGGGGCAGCCCCTCAGATATTGGAAGACATGTATGATAGTATATATCACTCCTAGTCCTTCTTTTCATTAAACTAGACCTACCCAATTCCAGCAACCATTCTTCCTATGTTTTAGCCTCCAGTCCCCTAATCTTCTTTGTTGCTCTTCTCTGCACTCTTTCTAGAGTCTCCACATCTTTTTCACATCGTGGCGACCAAAACTGGATGCAATATTCCAAGTGTGGCCTTACCAAGGCCTTATAAAGTGGTATCAACACTTCACGTGATCTTGATTCTATCCCTCTGTTTATGCAGCCTAGAACTGCTTTGGCTTTTTTGGCAGCTGCCGCACACGGCTGGCTCATATTTAAGTTGATTGTCCACTAAGACTGCAAGATCCCTCTCACAGTTATTACTGTTGAGCCAAGTAATACCTATTCCCAACCCAGCACTCCCAGATCCAGTGTTTCTCAATTTTAGCAAGTTTTAAAAGTCTGGATTTCAATTCCCAGAATTCCCCAGCCAGCATGGGGAATTCTGGGAGTTGAAGTCCAGACTTCTTAAAGTTACCAAGATTGAGAAAGGAGTCAAGTTCTAAGTTGAGTTGTATTTAAACTTCCCTAGAAGGCATCAAATCCAAGCAGAGATGGACCATGAGGGCCTAAAAATTGATTTTTGCTCTTTGACCTAAAAAGTTCTCTCTAGCCCTGTTCATTATGGCTGGGGAATTCTGGGAGTTGAAGTCCAGACTTCTTAAAATTACCAAGATTGAGAAAGGAGTCAAGTTCTAAGTTGAGTTGTATACAAACTTCTCCAGAAGGCATCAAATCCAAGCAGAGATGGACCATGAGGTCCTAAAAATTGATTCTTGCTCTCTGACCTAAAAAGTTAGAAAAAATAGAATAACAGAGTTGGAAGGGACTCTTAAAAGTTGCCAAGATTGAGAAAGGAGTCAAGTTCTAAGTTGAGTTGTAGACAAACTTCTCCAGAAGGCATCAAATCCAAGCAGAGATGGACCATGAGGTCCTAAAAATTGATTCTTGCTCTCTGACCTAAAAAGTTAGAAAAAATAGAATAACAGAGTTGGAAGGGACTCTTAAAAGTTGCCAAGATTGAGAAAGGAGTCAAGTTCTAAGTTGAGTTGTAGACAAACTTCTCCAGAAGGCATCAAATCCAAGCAGAGATGGACCATGAGGTCCTAAAAATTGATTCTTGCTTTCTGACCTGTACTTTGAGAAGTGTTATGAGGTGACACCACCATCTGGACGCTGACTTTCCTCATCTTACACAACAGAGACCCACAAATCTTGGGCCACACAGCCTTATATTTTACTCAACGCAAACACGAGTGAACGTTGATATCCCCCTCCCTTCTTCTTGTGGGGAGAAATGATCAAGAGGGAGGCCTCCCAGAAACCCCCCTGAGATATTATAAAAATAATAATAACCTGATTTGGCGAGGCGGGTCGCAATGAAACAATTCTCCCTTGAGTGCCATCAGGACGTGTCTCCATTTAAATGCTAATTTTCACCTCTAACCCAGGACCTCCCTAAACAAAACAAAGCTTCCCGAAGGTGATTTTCTCGACTTAATCGTGATCAGCCTTCCATCTCTAGGGAGGGGAGGAAAAAAAAATAGATTTGATAATTTGCAGAGTTCCTTAATCTTCAAACCTTATAGGATTCATCTCTGTAAGTAATTCACCACCTATGGCCTCGGTTTTTCTCCTCTCCTATTTATCGCTTCGGTTTTCTGCCTAGCCTTCCGTCTGTCTCTTCCTTGCAGTTATCTGCGCAAATCTGGACTTTGGATTCCTTTTTTTTTTTTTTATAAATAGAAGAAACATCCGTTTTTCAAATAAATATAATTTGAAAAGAAAACCATCTTTTCATGAGGATGGCAGGGCTATCTGACAGCCAGCCAGAAAACGATCCTACCGTTTTTAAAAGAAAAAAAAAAAAAGATTTGGAAGTGATTAGCGATGTTATTTTTGGCGCGCATTCCGCCTATGATTATTCCATTAAAATCTGCCGCTAAAATCATACGTTTTCTCTACCCTGAACTTTCAAGATCGTCTCATCTCCCCCCCCAAAAAAATACCAATAAGCACTGCATGTATTTGTTCATTTGTTTTCCACTTTAAAAAATAGGATTTTCTGGATTTCTGGGTAAGGTGTTCCAAATCACGGTTACTTTCAGAGTTAATCGTTTATTTAACAAGCTTATATAGCCACCCATCTAACAGAAGGAATTCTGGGTGGTGAACAAGAATCAACACCACAAGGCACCATGACAAGCTGATGTTCAAAGAATCCTTCAGAATAAAGCTGGAAGGGACCTTGGAGGTCTTCTAGTCCAACCCCCTGCTCAAACTGAAGACCCTTTACCATTTCAGACAAGTCACTGTCCAGTCTCTTCTTAAAAACCTCCATTGATGGAGCACCAAGGTGGCTCCCTAGGTGGCTCAGTGGCTGAGACGCTGAGTTTGTTGATCAGAAAGGTCGGCGGTTCAAATCCCCAGTATACTGTAGGTCTCCTGCGTGAGCAGGGGGTTGGACTAGATGACCTCCAAGGTCCCTTCCCAACTCTACCGTTACCGTTACCTATAACTTCTGGTGGCAAGTTGTTCCACTGGTTAATTGTCCTCACTGTTAGGAAGTTTCTCCTTAATTCCAGGTTGCTTCTCTCCTTGATTGGTTTCCATCCGTTGTTTCTTGTCCTGCCTTCTGTTGCTTGGGAAAATAAGTTGACCCCACCTCTTCTTTGTGGCAGCCCCTCAAATACTGTTGTGGCCCATCAGCGGCCTGTGCGGATTGTAGCTGATTCCGACAGCGAGGAGGCTGGTGTGGTGCTGCGCCAGCATCCTGTGCAGCTGGCACTCGAGTCAGACAGTGAGGAGGCTGGAGAAGACGTGGTGCCAGAGGCGGGGATTCAGCCAGGGCCTTCAGAACCTCCAGAAGCTCCTTTAAGTGAAGAGGAAGAAGAGGAGGAGCCTCTTCTCGATGCACGGGCGCGCAGAGCTGCCAAAAGGCAGAAGTGGCTCCTCAGGAGGAGGTCTCCTCAAGAGTAAGGCTTGGGGCTAATTGGCCACTCTCTTAGCCTATTTAAGGAGGAACGCCAATTGCAGCAAGTTGTAGGGAACAGCTTTAGTTCATTCTCCTTCGTGTCTGGATTCTCTGCAAATTGCTTCTGGGCTTTCTGCCAACCTTCGTAAGATTGTGATTACTTTATCTTTGGTTTCTTGTAGGCTGTTAAGGAAGTTTATTAACAGCCTTTGTTTTGAAAAAAGACTGAGTTATTTTAGTAAATTTCAGTTTGGTACAGACTTTGTGTGTGCTGCGTTCTTTGGGGTCCGTACCTGGGGCAGAACAAATACTGGGGAGACTGCTATCATGTCACCCTTAGTCCTTCCCTTGCCTAGACTAGCCAGACCCAATTCCCACAACCGTTCCTCATATGTTTTAGTCTCATATGATCATCTTAGATGCTTTTCTCTGAACTTTTTCCAAAGACTCAACATCTTTTTTCTAATATGGTGACCAAAACTGGATGCAGAATTCCAGGTGTGGCCTTACTACGGTTTTATAAGGCTTTATGTTGGAGTCCCAAGAATTTTATGGATTGGTAATTGTGGGGCAGAACTATGGTGCCCCCTAGTGAACAGTAGCGGTAACCACTGTGATACAACCAGGACTGAATCATGTGCTGGTAGTCCTCGACTTACGACCACAATTGAGCCCCAAATTTATGTTGCTTAAGTGAGAAATTTCTTCAGTGAGTTGGGCCGCATTTCTACGAATTTTCTCACCACACTTGTTAAGTGAATCATTGCAGTTGTTAAATGAGTAACACCGTTGTTAAGTGAATCTGGCTTCTCCGTTGACTTTGCTGGTCAGGTCCCAAAATATGAACCAGTTGTCAAGCATCCGAATGCAAATCACATGCTGCAACGGTCATAAGTGTGAAAAACAGTCAGAAGTCACTTTTTTCCAACTTCAAAGTCGGAAGTCGACTTTGTAAGTCGAGGACTTACCTGTATCGTCCTTGCCAGTTTCACTGAAGCGCGGACAGGAGGAAACGGAGCCCAGCTTGGTAAGAATTCTCCTTGGCATTGAATCAAGCTGCATTTCCTGCCAAATTATATCCGGCCATATCTCTTCTCCCGAACAACTAGACGGAATATTTTTCGACCGCTGTAGGCAAAAACCTGTGAAAGACAGTGGGGCTACAGGGAGGATTTGACTAACTCGTCCATATTTCATTATTTGATAACATCGGGAGTACCGGCCACATCGAATTGCTTTGGCAAAAGAACACAGGAAGCCCTCCTGATCAATATTTATTCATCCATTTCCCCAACAAGGGAGGCAAACACACCGAGCCCAACACTTAATCAAACAAATCATTTCCCAAACATCGGCCGACTGGCCAAAGGCGTAGAACAGGCCAAGCAAGAGGGAGTTTTTTAATTGCAGGCAGCTCAAAAGGGACGCCGCTTCCTTCCTTGGATAGTGGCGGTTTATTTTAATTAAAAATCATCTGATCTTCCCAGGACTGATGGATACTGTAAGTCCTGAAAGGGAGGGAGCTTGACCTCTGGGCAAGGAAGAAGGCCAGGCAGCTTGACCCAAAGCAGGGAGAGCCAATCCTTTCTGACCTCAGACTCTTTCAACCAAGGACAATCTGTAGACTTCAGAAAACCCTCTTCTCCTCCATGGTCAGCCTTGGCTGCAGAAATGTTTTGGACAGAAGGCTGCTACCCATCCCCTCTCATCCCAACTCAAATCATCCCATCTCAATTCATTCCATCCCATCCCAATGCATCCAACCCGACCCAACCTATCCCCTCCTGATTCATTTCATCCCATCCCAATGCATTTAATTCCAACCCGATGTCAGCACTTCAACCTGCATTTACTCTAGTGCTGACATAAGAAGGAGAAGAGGGGGCAGCTGGCAAAAGGACTCTTGACTTCTCATCTACTTATTTTCCCTGAAGATAATATCCCCTAGGAGATGAGATGGGAGGGGGGACATTCTTGGGAGCTTAAGTAGTAGATATGGGGAGAATGATTTGGAAGAGGGCCAATGAGACGCAGAGAATTGGGGAACGGAAAGGGAAGATTTGGGGTCAGGAAGTCAGAGTTGGCTACGCCACAATCGGGGACAGGTTGTCATGCTTAATAAAATGAAAGATTTCTTCAAAGATTATCTGTTTGGAAATGCAATTTATTTTATTTGAGACAACATTGAAACCTGACACCCAACCTATCTCATCTCAATGTATCTCATCCCAACCAACCAATCCCAACATATCCTATCCCATCCCAACCCATCCCAACCCATCCCAACTTAACCCATCCTAACTGAACTAACGCATCCCATTCCAATGTATCTAATTCCAACCCCAACCTATCTCATCTCAATGCATGTCATCCCAACCAACCCATCCCAACATATCCTATCCCATCCCAACCCATCCCATCCCATCCCATCCCAATGCATCTTAACCCATCCCATCCCAACTTAACCCATCCCACTCCATCCTAACTGAACTCAACGCATCCCATCAAAATGTACCTAATTCCAACCCAACCTATCTCATCTCAATGCATCTCATCCCGACCAACCTATCCCAATATATCCTATCCCATCCCAACCTAACTCATCCCATCCCAATGCATCACAACCCAACCCAACTTAACCCATCCCATCCCATCCCAACCCAACCCATCCTAACTGAACTCAAACACATCCTATCCCAATGCATCTAATTCCAACCCAACCCATCCCAATATATCCTATCCCATCCCAATCCATCCCATCCCATCCCAATGCATCACAACCCAACCCATCCCAACTTAACCCATCCCAAACACAACTCATCCTAACTGAACTCAATGCATCCTATCCCAATGCATATAATTCCAACCCAACCCAACCCATCCCAACATATCCTATCCCATCCCAATGCATCACAACCCAACCCAACCCATCCCAACCCATTCTAACCTAACCCAACCCATTCCATCCCATCCCATTCAAATTCATCCTATCCCAATCCACCCTAAACCATCCCAATTCAAACCCATCTCATCCCTTCCGAATGCCTCCCAACCCAACCCATCCTCTTTTTTGTAGAAGACTTCGCTGTCTTTTTTTTGTCCACCTATCTATATTTTCCTCCACTTCAAGAACCAAAGCACCCACTTAACCTTTCTAGGCTGAAGACCTCCTGCTCAAGGGGAGGGACATCGAAAGAGTTACCTCCTTCCGTAATAGTGCCTTACAGAAAACCATAAAGGGGGAGAAAAGTAAAAACATAAAAAGACCATAGCAAAGTTTAGTAATGTGAGAACGACGTAAATCCTGTCTTTGCCTTGCAGGCAGTATTACGAGATGCTGTACAACACGGCGGACGAGCTGCTGAACCTGGTGGTGGACCAAGGCGTGAAGTACACGGAGCTGGAGTACATCCACGCCCTGAGCTTACTCCACCGCAGCCAGACCGGCGTGGGAGACCAGACCACGCAAAACATGAGGTTGCAACGCCTGAAAGAGATCATCTGTGAGCAGGCCGCCATCAAGCAAGCCACCAAGGACAAGAAAATCACCACCGTGTAGCTTAGTCTACTAGCAGGAGCCCTATCCCTTCACAGCCCATAGAAGCAACGAAGGGAAATGTCTCTATATGGGGTAACATTTGGGTGTTCTGGCCTTTAGCTTCTTCGCTGGGGTGGTGGGCGGAGCAGGGCGAGTTGGAGATCTTCTCCGTGGCTTGCTGGGGTCCTTAAATCCGTGGCACGTCAATGGGGATTGGTTACCATTTATAGGGCGTTGCTTCTCTTGAGCTGTGATGGGCGGATAAGGGTGAGGAAGGGGAAGGGGAGGGTTGTCTCGTTGATCCAGAAGGATCTGAATTGGAAAAAAGTTGAGGAGCCGTTTGTAACCAAGGTTCGGCTCTCGAAAAGGGGAGTGGAATCTCTTCCACACCTACAGACAGGTTTCTGGCTGGCCCATCATTGTTATAGAGTGATGTTAAGGCAGGGGTGAAATCTACTTATCTTCCCTACCGGTTCGGAAGTATGTGCGCGCATTATGTGAGATTTTGGACCCTCTACGACATCTGGGTGAGTGGGCGGAGCCTCGCGCTGCTGCCACCGGTTCGCCGAACCACCCGGTTTGCCTAAACCGGTGACAACTGGTAGCATTTCACCCCTGTGTTAAGGGTATTAATCATTGGGCCATGTTATTAATAGGTGTTCTTTCCAGAATTTTGTTTACTTTTCAATATTTATCACAATTATCTTCACGCAGGACTGTGCTCCATTTAATCACTCGATGGTGTTGAGGATATATATATATCTCTGCTAGAGTTTGGGTCCTTACGGCTAGCTTTAGAACTTAGTAGCATTATTTTATTCTTATTTTACACCACTTTGAAGAGGCTGCGTTGGCTTGCACTGTGCATGGCATCACATTGGCTCGGTCTCTCAGGACCCCGCTTTGCCAGGAAGGATTGGCAAGAGGGACCAACAGAAGTCGAGATATTTGCATGGCGGATGCCGGATCGTCACGATGAGCCAATCCAAACCCACGACGTGACCAGTGACATTTGAAGGAATCTAGAGGGAGGTTGGGGAAAAATTCCCAGGCGTTCACTTCGCAGGATCCCATCACAGCTAGTTCAGAACTGATCATGCTCCCTTCTGTCTACTGGGGTAAAAAAAAAAAAAAATTGGGATCAATCCAAGACCCTGATTTTGAGAATTTGGTGGGCGGTTTCCTTGCTTTATTATAAATATTTTCGAGGATGTGAAGGGAGCAGCAATTTTGATTGTAGTGTTCTTGTCTGCCTATTGTCTCCCTGGAGAACGCAAAGCAAAAAAAAAAAAATCACTTTCCCTGATCTGATCTGATCTGGATCTTCCATCCCTCTCCTGCTTGCCTTGCTTTCCCTCTTCGTTCAACTGGAAAATTAAAAGATAATTTTGAAACTCCTCACGATTGCATTGTGGGCTCCTTCGATGCGCCAATGATCTCTTTGGATGGTTACAGGTAGTCCTCAACTTACGACCACAATTGAGAGCAAAATTTCTATTGCTAAGTGAGACATTTGTTGAATGGGTTTTGCCCCGTTTTATGACTTTTCTTGCCACCGTTGTTAAATGAATCATTGCAGTTTCATCACCCAACTAGGTAACACCATCAGTGCTTGAAAGGAGTGGCGTTTGCAGAGAGAAGAGGGGAAAAGAACTCGGGAGTCCTCAGTGCTCTCTGAGCTTGGTTGTTTTCTTACAGACATTTCATCACCCAACTAGGTAACATCATCAGTGCTACAAGGGAGTGGGGTTTTCAAAGGAGAGGAGGAGGACTGTGCGGACCTCAGTGCTCTCTGAGCTTGGTTGTTTTCTTGCAGACATTTCATTACCTAATTAGGTAACATTTTCAGTGCTAGAAGGGATGGGGTTTGCAGAGAGGAAGAAGAGGAAGAAGAAGAATTTTCCATAGCGTTATTTGCACCAAAAAAAAGGAAAATACTTATAACTCAGGTTGAAATGAGAAGCCCTTGATGCTCTCTGAGCTTGATGGTTTTGTTGCAGATATTTTAAGACCCAACTAGGTAACATCATCAGTGCTAGGAGGGAGTGGGGTTTGTGGAGAGGAGGAGGAAGACTGTGGCTACTTCGGTGCTGTCTGTCTGTTTTCTTGCAGACGTTTCACTACCCAATTAGGTAACATCATCAGTGCTAGAAGGGAGTAAAGTTTGCTCTCTGTTTATATACAACCTCTTCTAGCTCTAACGATGTTACCTAGCTCAAGCAATGAAACGACTGCAAGAAAACCATTAAGCTCCGGAGACCACCGAAGCCCCCTTTTATTTGCACCCTAATAAAGCCCGCTCCATCTTCAGCACGGCATGCGCCAATCAATCCGAAGGGTTAGCAAGACAGAGGCACCCAAGGGCCGCGGTTTTTACTCCGCCGCAGCCGAGCAGATGGAAGAACCTTATTTTTTTTTTTTTCTCCTCCCAATCCTAAAGTTTTTAATAACCTTTTCTCTTGGCTGAACCTTTGCAAATCCCATTGGAAGGGCTGGTTTTTTTTTGTTTTGTTTTTGTTTTTCCAGATGGTGGGAAATAAACTCTGGAGCACTTCAGGGTGTGGAGAACTCATTAACCTAAGCTGGCAGGCTGCCAGCTTTCTCCAAAATTCAAGGAAGCTCCTTGGGAGACCAACTTCTCTCTCTTTCTCTCTTATAAAATGTCCACCAGGACAGCAGCTCAAGCCTTTCACGGATGTTTTGCCAGCCTAACTGTTAATTTGATTTTTTTCTGGGTTATAGAAGCCAGCATGTCCAGATGGAAATCTCAGCGGGATCTTTTAAAAATGGGCCATTTAAGGAAGACCTCTTCCTCGGGTGTTTCCTTCTGCAGCCAAGCCAGGGCCTTTGAGCTGAATAGCCGTCCAGTTGGGGAGGCAATTGAAACCAAATAAATTTGATTTTAGAAAAAATGTTGCAGCTATGCAGCTCTGGGGTAGCAAAGAAACACACACCCCACCCCAAATGTCCTGATTTTTTTCTTTTTAAAGAATCGTAATTTAATAAACATCATTAGAAGGAAACATGCTTGTTTAGTATATTGTGTTGTTTTTAACACCCGGGTACCCCCCCAACGCAGCATCAGACATACTTCAAATCCGTTGCTTCCAGAAATTTAACCAATTGCTTGAACTTTCATAGTATTGAAGCTGTTACCTAGCTGGGTCGCGAAACGTCTTCAGGCAAGCAGCGAAGCTCACAGAGCAGCAAAAGCCTCCACGGTTCAGCCCTGAGCTATGAATATTCTGAAATACGGTGCTTTTATACCAGTGCTGTAACAGGTAAATCCTCAACTTATGACCACAATGGAGCTGAAAATTTCTGTTGCTCAGTGAGACATTTGTTGAGTGAGTTTCATCCCATTTTATGAACATTCTTTGCCACCTTTGTTAAGTGAATCCCCGCAGTTGTTAAGTTAGTGAGGCGGTTGTTAAGTGAATCTGGCTTCCCCCTTTGACTATCAGGAGGTCGTAAAAGGGAATCACAAGACCGTGGTACACGGCAAACGTCATAGATACATGCCAGAGGGTGAACTCCTTCCTTGCTTTGGCTCCAGCAATGGCCTTAGGTGAGAAAGAAACTCAAGACTGGCCCTCCTTGATGCTCGGTGGTGTAAGAGGCAGGAAGGGAAAACTTGGCTCAGCTTTCCCAAACACAAATAGTCCTCAACTTACAACCATAAATGAATCCCAAATTTCCGTTGCTAAGCAAAGACAATTGTTGAGTGACTTCGGTTGCAAAAGGTGATCAGATGACCTCGGGATAATGCATCGGTGATACATACGAGCCAGTTGCCAAGGGTCCAAATTTTGATCACGTGACCATAGGGATGCTGCCACGGTCGTTAAGTGTGAAAAACGGTCACAAGACAAGTCACTTGATTTCAGTGCCGTCGTTAACTTTGAATGGTCAGGAAACGGAACAGTTGCAAACCCAGGAGTATCTAGATTCCAGCCTGAATCCATACGACACTATTTCTCAGGCAGGGTGACGTGGCCTACCTCAAAGGGCTGGCAACACAGAGGTGACTGTTTGGGGGGGGGAATAAGAACAGCCTTTGTATGCAGGGCAGGGAAATCGGGGCACCCAGAGATCATCCATCAGGATCTCTCTGCTCCAGTATTAAATGCTCAAATATTAGCATTTTTTTTCAACCTGAGGCACTGAAGAGGGTGGACTTCAACTCCCAGAATGCCTCAAATATTAGCATTTTTCAACCAAGAGGGGGATGCTGGCTGGGGGATTCTGGGAGTTGAAGTCCACCCCCTCTTGAAGTGCCTCAGGTTGAAAAATGCTAATATTTGAGGCATTCTGGGAGTTGAAGTCCACCCCCTCTTGAAGTGCCCCAGGTTGAAAAAAAAAAACACTTAATATAGAAGGCCAAAGCCTCCCAGAAGCCGCCTCGTGCTTGAAATAGGCGGCCAATAAACAATATATAAACCAGGCCCCAAATAAACATTAAAGCCGGCCCGAACTACACTTCCCGTCACTCCCCGCGCGGCGACGCAACGCCGTGGCCCTACGCGCGGTCGCGTCGGCGATGACGTAACGTCGGCAGCGCCCGCCAGCCCGCCCTCATTTCCCCCCCCTTGGCGTTGCCGGGCAACGGGCCCGCCAACAAGATGGCGGCGCTCCGCCCCTGAGAGGCGAAGCCGGCGCGGCGCTGTGAAGGTTAGCCGCGGAGATGTCTCGGCCTCCGCCGCCCCGTTCTCCGTCGCCGCTGTCGACGCCGAGCAGCCAGTCGTGGCGAGACCTCAGCCACGCCTCCCTGGAGGACCGCATGGCGCTGACGCGGTCCTGGGTGGCGGCGCCTTCCGTCACCTTCTCGCTCCTCCGCGCCGGCCAGGATGAGCGGCTCTCCCGGGGACAGGAGGAGGAGCTGACGGAGAGCGAAGAGGAGGAGGAGGAGGAGGAGGAGTCCACCGAGTCGGAGCCCGAGCCGGAGCTCATGGAGGAGGTGCGGCCGCTGGCGGTGGTGGGGGGCGCTATTAGGGGATTTACGGGAGGGGGCTGGGGGGGGAAAGGGGGGAGTTTTGCCTGCGCGAAGGCATTACGGTAACGAGGAGGGGGCTCTCATTGGGGTTTTTGGAAGGGCTCCCCTATACGGAGCATTATGGGAATTGGGTAGGGGCTCTTATTAAGGGATTTACGGGGGGCTTTTGGAAAGGTTCCTCTATGTAGAGTATTATGGGAATTGAGGAGTGGGCTCTTATTAAGGTATTTACGGGAGGGGCTTTTGGAAGGGCGCCCCTATATGGAGCATTATGGAATTGGGGAGGGGCTCTTATTAAGGGATTTACGGGAGGGGCTTTTGGAAAGGTTCCTCTATGTAGAGTATTATGGGAATTGGGGAGTGGGCTCTTATTAAGGTATTTACGGGAGGGGCTTTTGGAAAGGTTCCTCTATGTAGAGTATTATGGGAATTGAGGAGTGGGCTCTTATTAAGGTATTTACGGGAGGGGCTTTTGGAAGGGCGCCCCTATATGGAGCATTATGGGAATTGGGGAGGGCTCTTATTAAGGGATTTACGGGAGGGGCTTTTGGAAAGGTTCCTCTATGTGGAGTATTATGGGAATTGAGGAGTGGGCTCTTATTAAGAGATTTACGGGAGGGGCTTTTGGAAAGGTTCCTCTATGTAGAGTATTACGGGAATTGAGGAGTGGGCTCTTACTAAGGTATTTACGGGAGGGGCTTTTGGAAGGGCGCCCCTATATGGAGCATTATGGGAATTGGGGAGGGGCTCTTATTAAGGGATTTACGGGAGGGGCTTTTGGAAAGATTCCTCTATGTGGAGTATTACGGGAATTGAGGAGTGGGCTCTTATTAAGAGATTTACGGGAGGGGCTTTTGGAAAGGTTCCTCTATGTGGAGTATTACGGGAATTGAGGAGTGGGCTCTTACTAAGGTATTTACGGGAGGGGCTTTTGGAAGGGCGCCCCTATATGGAGCATTATGGGAATTGGGGAGGGGCTCTTATTAAGAGATTTACGGGAGGGGCTTTTGGAAAGGTTCCTCTATGTAGAGTATTACGGGAATTGAGGAGTGGGCTCTTACTAAGGTATTTACGGGAGGGGCTTTTGGAAGGGCGCCCCTATATGGAGCATTATGGGAATTGGGGAGGGGCTCTTATTAAGAGATTTACGGGAGGGGCTTTTGGAAAGGTTCCTCTATGTAGAGTATTATGGGAATTGGGGAGGGGCTCTTATTAAGGGATTTACGGGAGGGGCTTTTGGAAGGGCGCCCCTATATGGAGCATTATGGGAATTGGGGAGGGGCTCTTATTAAGAGATTTACGGGAGGGGCTTTTGGAAAGATTCCTCTATGTGGAGTATTACGGGAATTGAGGAGTGGGCTCTTATTAAGGTATTTACGGGAGGGGCTTTTGGAAAGGTTCCTCTATGTAGAGTATTATGGGAATTGGGGAGGGGCTCTTATTAAGGGATTTACGGAGGGGCTTTTGGAAGGGCGCCCCTATATGGAGCATTATGGGAATTGGGGAGGGGCTCTTATTAAGAGATTTACGGGAGGGGCTTTTGGAAAGATTCCTCTATGTGGAGTATTACGGGAATTGAGGAGTGGGCTCTTATTAAGAGATTTACGGGAGGGGCTTTTGGAAAGGTTCCTCTATGTAGAGTATTATGGGAATTGGGGAGGGGCTCTTATTAAGGGATTTACGGGAGGGGCTTTGGAAGGGCGCCCCTATATGGAGCATTATGGGAATTGGGGAGGGGCTCTTATTAAGAGATTTACGGGAGGGGCTTTTGGAAAGATTCCTCTATGTGGAGTATTACGGGAATTGAGGAGTGGGCTCTTATTAAGGTATTTACGGGAGGGGCTTTTGGAAAGGTTCCTCTATGTAGAGTATTATGGGAATTGGGGAGGGGCTCTTATTAAGGGATTTACGGGAGGGGCTTTTGGAAAGATTCCTCTATGTGGAGTATTACCGGAATTGAGGAGTGGGCTCTTATTAAGAGATTTACAGGACTATAGGGGCTTTTGGAAGGGTGCCCCTATACGGGACATTACGGGAATTGGGGATGGGAGCTCTTATTAAGGGATTTACGGGAGGGGCTTTTGGAAGGGCGCCCCTATATGGGGCATTACCGGAATTGGGAGGGGAGCTTCTGAGGAGACTTGGGGGGGAGGTTTTTGGAAAGGTGCCTCTATGCAGGGCATTACAAGAACTGAGGAGGGGGCTCTTATTGGGATATTTACGGGAGAGAATTTTTGGGAAGATTCCTGTGTGGAGCCAGGTGAATGTGAGATGGGTAGCGTATAAATTTAATTATTAATTTAATTATTATTTAATTATAACAGCAATAATAACAATAGCAACAATAATCATATAATATACTTGGAACAGCTTCCGTCCTGCGACAAATATCTGTAACACTGTCAAACATCCAGATTTGCCTAGCACAGGTCCTTGGTAAGGACTCGATAGGTGGACAGAGATGCCAAACCCAGGCCGAACATCTGGCTGGCTGTGTGATGATCAATAATAATAATAATAATAATAATAATAATAATAATAATAATAATAATAATAATAATACACAAGAGAGAAGGCTGCCCTCTGCTGGGCATCCCTCACCAAGCTACAAGTGATAAACCTTGCATTTGGATTATTTTCACTCTGCACTACTGTGTCTTCCTCTGTTTCTCTTTCTCTCTTGCATGCGTGCAGGTGTTGTTTGACGGTATGTTGACCGAAGCTACCATTGCCGAAGCCCTCCACACCTTGGGCCATTCCGCCTCTGGCACGGAGCGTGTCTACCTTCACCTGTCACTTTCGGTGAGTTTAGGAAAACTTCCTTCGCAGCATTGTCCCCTAGATCAGAGGTCTCCAAACTTGGCGACTTTAAGCCTGGAGGACTTCAATTCCCAGATTTTCCCAGCCAGCTTTGAGAGTTGAAGTCCTCCAGGCTTAAAGTTGCCAAGGTTGGAGAACCCCTGACCAGCGGTGAAATCTGAACCGGTTTACTACCGGTTCGCTGGCTGCACATGTGCAGTGTGTACCACACACCAAATGCAAGGTGCGCGTGGGCAGTGCACGCCAAAAAGAGGCATGTGGTAAGTAGAACAGCGCGGGGGGAATCAATCAGCTGTGGCGCGCAATCTTTTTTTTGCCTCTGATGATCGCGCGGCTCAGCTGGGATCATCAGAAGCTTTTTTTTTACTTTTAAAAGCATTTTTTCTACAACTTCTTCGGCCCAAGAGGTTGTAAAAAAAAATGCTTTTAAAAGGCTCTGACGATCCCAGCTGAGCCGCGCGATCATCAGAGGCTTTTTTTTTAACCTTTTAAAAGCGTTTTTTCTACAACCTCTTCAGCCGAAGAGGTTGTAGAAAAAATGCTTTTAAAAGTAAAAAAAAAAAAAAAAAAAGCCTCTGATGATCGTGTGGCTCAGCTGGGCATAAGCGGAGGGGGGGGCAGGGATTTTTGCTACCGGTTCTCTGAACCACCCGCCGCCATCGCTACCGGATCGGGCGATCAAGACCGAACCGGGAGCATTTCACCCCTGCCCTATATCAGTGAGATGTTGGCAACACTGCAGGAGCCACCTGACCATTCCGAGGTCTTTCCACTGAGAGCAGGATTTTGAACTCGGTGGGTGAGTCATCAGGGTCTCAGGCAGAAGTTCTCCAGGAGATCTAAAGACCTTCTGACCCCTGGCTCTCTCCCTTTTTATTCCCGCAGGATCGTCTTTTGAGTGACGTCCATATTCTTTACAAATACATCCATCTTGAAAAACTCAACCTTTCCTACAATAAAATCAGCGGTACGTGAGCTCCACGGCTACTGACCCTCGAAGCGGTCAGCCACGGTACAGGTAGTCCTCAACTTACGGCCATTCATTTAGCCACCATTCGAAGTTATAATGGCACTGAAAAAAAGGGACTGATAACCGTGTCTCACACTTACGACCTTTGCAGCCTCCCCAGGGTCAATGCAATCAACGTTCAAACGCTTGGCAACTGACTCGTATTTATGACGGTTTGCAGCGTCCTGGGGACACGTGATCCCCGTTTTGCAACCTTCGGACAAGCAAAGTCAAGGGGGGAAAATCTCGATTCACTTAACAGCCATGTTCCCAACTTAACAACGGTGATTCATTTAACAATTGTGGCAAAAAAAGGTCATAAACATGGGGCAAAACTCACTTAGCAAATGTTTCAGAAATTTGGGGCTCAACTGTGGCCGTAAGTCAAGGACTACCTGAACAGAATAGCTTAGCTATTTACATGCAGCATTCAAAGGCCGTTCAAATCCAAAACTAGAATTAAAATTAGACCAGCCTGAGCTGCACGTATCTTCTTTTATATCCCTCTTCTCATTTTTCTTTTTAGATCTCTCCTGCATCAGTTACATGCCTTACCTGTTAGAACTGGATGTCTCCCATAATGTACTAACCACCTATTTTGACTTCCGGCCACCGAAGAATCTCCAGGTGAGTTTATTATTATTTTATTTATTTTTATTAATCATATTTCTATGCCGCCCACTCTCCGAGGACTCTGGGCGGCTTACAACAATCGACAGTATACTAAGTATACAACAATCTGGGTCCTCATTTTACCCACCTCGGAAGGATGGAAGGCTGAGTCAACCTTGAGCCGGTGAGATTTGATCCGCTGAACTAGCAGTCAGCTGAAGTAGCTGCAGTACTGCACTCTAACCACTGCGCCACCTCGGCTCGAGTTGCAAAATAGAGCTGGGCCTGAGGTTTGAATCTGGCTCACCCCCCTTGTAGTTACCCGGCCAGTCAAACTGCCTTGTTCAAGCCACCTAAATGTAGATGATGATCAGGCTGAGGCCAAGGGAGGAGTCAAATGCGTCATG
Organism: Pantherophis guttatus; assembly: GCF_029531705.1. The sequence continues at coordinate 777,162 of NW_026844018.1, forward strand.
AGTCATGAGTCTCTTCATACCCACAAGAGATTTAAGTCCGACCTATGAATTCCTTCTACTCTCTATCTACCACCAATTTCCATTGGCCGTTAGTAGTTCAGATTCTTGTAGAGAGCTTAAGCTTGCAAATCAATCTCTAGGCCCATTTGAACTGCCTGGATCTCCTGATTTCCTTGGCACTTGACACTAAATGGAGAAAGTGGAATTTTTCATTTATTTCATAGAGATTGGTTGCATTTATCTTTGCAGCTGAGACTGAGTACACTTAAAATGTTTATAGAAATTTGTAGAATTCTTTCTCTCTCCCTCACTCCCTCCCTCTTTCTCCCCTTCCTTTTTTCCCCTCCCTCCCTCTCTCTCTCTCTCTCTTTTCTTTTCTTTTCTTTTCTTTTCTTTTCTTTTCTTTTCTTGTTTTTCCAAATTATCCTGAATTGAGTGGATGATGGTGATGAGGATAGAAGACAGCAATAGAATATTTGTAGCTCAGGGTTGAACAGTGAGGCCTTGGTGCTCTCTGAGTTTGGTGGTTTCCTTGCAGACGTTTTATGACCCAACTAAATAACATCATCAGTTCTGGGAGGAGGAGGAGGTTCTTTGAGGTCCTTGGTGCTGTCTGAGCTTGATGGTTTTCTTGCAGACGTTTCATGACCCAACTAGGTAACATCATCAGTGTTGGGAGGAGGAGGTTCTTTGAAGTCCTTGGTGCTGTCTGAGCTTGGTGGTTTTCTTGCAGACGTTTCATGACCCAACTAGACAACATCATCAGTGTTGGGAGGAGGAGGAGGAGGAGGAGGTTCTTTGAGGTCCTTGGTGCTCTCTGAGCTTGGCTGTTTATTTGCAGACGTTTCATGACCCAACTAGGTAACATCATCAGTGCTAGAAGGGAGTGAGGTTTGCTCTCTGTTTATATAATGGTGGCTTGCCCTGTCAGTGTTGCTAGAAGTGGTCTTGGTCATTCCTTAATTAGACTGTTGTTTACTGTTCGTTTGTCTGAGTTGGTAGTTTGATCAGGGTATCCTTAATTTGTTGGTCTAGTGTTAATCTTGGAGTGGATTGCTAGCAAAGTTATGCTTTATCCTTCTTGTTTCCTTTTCAGCTTTGTGATTATCTCTTTCAAATGGTATGTAAACGTTGTTTATCTCGTTGTGCCCGTTGATGGCTGTTTTGTCAGAGTGCCAGCTTCCAGGAATTCTCTAGGGATTTTGGACTAGGCTTCCTCTTGGATGCTCACAGTTCCCCTCTTGAAACTATGGTTCGGTCTCTCCATGTGTGGCACACATGTTTTCCTCATGTCTTCTGACTGCTAGTTGGTTCATGTACCCTTCTCCATTTTTTGTTCTCTTTCCAGGTGGCTAATTTTTCCTACAATGACATTTCAAAAATGAAAGACCTTTCCGATTATCAGTCCCTCAAAAAGCTCATACTGGACAGTATCCTTTTAAAAAAAAAAAACAACAACGATGCAGAGCAGGGAATTGTCTGCTCAGAAATCTTCCTTGGATCCCAGTAGATTCCCCGTCCAAGCTGCCTTTTTAAAAAGAGGATAATTTTTATTAAAACTAAATAAATAAATGAACAGGAAGGTTGCAAGCTATACAGCAAAGGCCACGCCGGTCCCTGGCAGCCTTTTTAATTGCAGGAATTAGCACTCTAATCATCCTAATAGGATGAAGGCTTAATTTGCTTTCTATCCACCGGATATTTTGGGATTGATCAAACCTACTTATGACGGTCATTTTGTGAAGAGCTCATTCACCCTAACCCTCGTGTTACGAAACCACTCTCAATGTATAGGCTCCCGGGGGAGCCCAAAATTTTTGCCTCTAAGCAAGATGCTCGTTAAGTGAGTTTTGCCCCATGATATGCCCTTTCTTGCCGCAGTTTTCCATGGCAGGATTTCAGATTTCTGTTGCTAATCGAGGCAGTTGTTAAGCGAGTCTTGCCTCAATTTTATGACCTTTCTTGCTGCGGTTGTTAAGTGGATCGTGGCAGTCATTAAGTTAGTAATGGGGTTGTTAAGTGAATCCGGCTTCCCCCGTTGACTTTGCTCGTCAGAAGGTTGCAAAAGCGGGTCACGTGACCCCGGGACACAGCGACGGTCATAAATATGAGTCAGTTGCCAAGTGTCTGAATTTTGATCATGTGCAACGGTCATAAGTGTGAAAAACGCTCCTAAGTCGCTTTTTTCAATGCCATTGTAACTTTGCATGGTCACTAAACAAATTGTTGTAAGTTGAGGACCACCTGGAATCAAATTTGGGAGTTGGATTTACTACAAAACTCTGCTAAATGCCTTCCCAAATCCAGTTTTTTTTTTAAAGTTCTTTTTATCCAACTTTACAAAAAGCAACGTTTGCAGTGTGACCAGAACCGATGCTCGAAGCCCCTTTTCTTTATACAGATGGTCCTCGACTTATGACAGTTCATTTAGTGACCATTCGAAAAAAGTGAGTTATGACCGTTTTTCATAATTATGTCCATTGCTGCATCCCCAGGGTCACGCGATCAAAATTCAGACCCTTGGCAACTGGCTCCTATTTATGACGGTCGCAATGTCCTGGGGTTATTTCCCTTTTGTGACCTTCTAATAAGCCAAGTCAGTGGGGAAAGCCAGATTCACTTAATGACCCATCTTACTAGTTGAGTTAGACCGCAGCGATTCACTTAACAAGTGCGGCGAGAAAAGTTGTAAAACGGGGCAGAATTCATGGAGCCAATGTCTCACTCAGCGACATTCGGGCTGAATTGCAGTCATAAGATGAGGACTGCTTGCAAATTCCTTGAAAATCCGGGGGGGGGGGGTGTTACAGCCAGGCCCTGCCTAAGGCCTCCATAACACCCTGCTGATTGTGTATATCGTGCGCCAGGAGACGGATTGACGTCATTTTCCTTCGAATTGTCGTCGGACTGGGACCGATCGTTCGGCAACGGGTCCCTTGGAAACACACCTGACTGCCTCCGGAGCAGAGAGCCCATATCTTGGGAGAAATTCTCCTGGCTCAAACAGACTTTCAGACTGATTTATTGTTTCCAATCCCCGGTTTGATACGAGCAGCTTCCTTTTTTTTCTCAAACGCAGAACGATAATACGAGATACTTGAAGCGGACTAATTTTATCACGTATTTCCTGCTCAAAAAGGCTCTACACGGGGAAGTCAGTAAATAGAGGCTTGGAAATTTAACCGTGTTTCTAATTTCGAGGTGTAAAATATTTAAAATATTAGATTAACAGAGTTGGGAGGGACCTTGTAGGTCATCTAGTCCAACCCCTTGCTGAAGCAGGAGACCCTACACCATTTCTGAAGGATGGCAGTCCAATCTCTTCTTGAAAGCCTTCAGTGATGAAGCTCCCACCACTTCTGAAGGCAACTTCTGTTCCATGGGTTGATTGTTCTCACTGTCAGAAAGTTCCTCCTTATTTCCAGGTTGAATCTCTCCTTGATCAGTTTCCATCCATTATTCCTTGTCTGGCCTTGGAAAATAGCTTGACCTCTTCCTCCTCTCTGTGGCAGCCCCTCAAATATTGGAAGATGTTCTCCTGTCTCCCCTGGTCCTTCTCTTCACTAGACCAGCCATGCCCAGTTCCTGCAACCGTTCATTGTATATTTTAGCCTTCAGTCCCCTCATCATCCTGGTTGCTCTTTTCTGCACTCTTTCTAGAGTCTCCACATCTTTTTTTATAGTGTGATGACCAAAACTGGATGCAGGACTCTAGGTGTGGTCTTACTAAGGCTTTGCAGAGGGGTATTAGTACTTCCCTTGAGTGAGGTACTACACACAGTGAAGTCAGTAAAAAGAGACATGAAAACGTAACCGTGTTTCCAATTTCGAGATGTAAAATATTTAAACTGCAGCTTCCCTCCTGAGAATCCCGAGTCAGTTGCCTCAAAGGCTCAAGACTAACATTTAGACGGTATCTAAATGTTGCTTAGATACCATCAACATTGGCTTAACCTCCTGCCTTTGCTGACTTTATTCTTATTTTCCTCCCAAGATAATCAAAGCTCCCTGATGCACAAACAGGTAGTCCACGGCTTACGGCCGTAATTGAGCCCTAAGTGAAACACGTGTTCAGTGACTTTTGCCCCATCTTACGACTTTTGCCACTGTTGCTAAGAGGATCGTTGCAGTTGTTAAGTTGAGACTGCAATGATTCACTTAACAGCTGGGACAAGAACGGGGTAAAACAACAAAGGTCTCACTTAGCAACAGAAATTTTGGGCTCAGTTGTGGCCGTAAGTCAAGGACTACCTGCACCAAGCTGGAGCTTTGGTCTCTCCAGTCCGGTGGTGTTATATCTGTCCCAGGTTTGTTTTTTTCTCTAAGTTTCAGAAAAGAATCTTTCCCAGCCCTACCTGGAAATGCCAGGAGATTAAATTTACAGAATAAGAAGAGTCGGAAGGGACCTTGTAGGTCATCTAGTCCAACCCCCCACCCAAGCAGGAGATCCTACATCATTTCTGACAGATGGCAGTCCAGTCTCTTCTACAAAGCCTCCAGGGATGAAGCTACCCCAACGTCTGAAGACAAACTGTTGCATTGCCTTGGGAGACAAAACTCTTATCTCCATGATGGCGAATCTATGGCACATGTGCCTGAAGTGGCACGCAGAGCCATGTCGCCTGGCACGCGTGGCCTCGCCCGTTGCTCTTCTGGATTTCTGGCGCACATGTGCGCACGATGATCAGCTGGCCTTCGCGTGTGCGGCAGTGCCGGAAACTGGAGGAGCTGGTCTTCCAGTTTCCGCGTGCGCTTGAGCGCTGGCCATCTGATCATTGCACACACATGCGCGACAGAAACCAGGAGCTGCCTGGTGCACATGTGCTTGCCCAAATCCGGAAGTTCCAGTTTCGGGCATGCGCATGCTCACCGGGCAGCTCCTCCGAAAAGGTTCGCCATCACTGCTCTATCTGATAATAATAACTTGATAATAATAATAACTTTATTGTCATTGTACATGTATACACAGTATATCCATACAACGAAATTCACTTAACGCCCAAAGACCAGGTCCAACTCACATAACAATCCCCAAACACCCGCCACCCACCCACCACAATTCCCCCACCCCTAAAACCACCCAAACATCCACACAACAGACCAAGTAATGCTGTCCAACAATGGTGGCCCTTTAGTTATTGTTGAGTGCAATTATAGCTCTGGGATAAAAACTATTCAGAAGACGTGTGGTCTGAGTTTGAATTGTCCTGTCTCTTCTGCCAGAAGGCAACGGTCCAAAAAGATTGTAAGCAGGACGGGAAGAGTCTCGGAGAATGTTCTGCAACTTTCTCAAACAGCGAGATGGGAAGATGTCGTCCAGGGCTGGTAGCTGGAGCCCGATGAGATTCTGGGCAGTTTTAATAATTCTCTGTAGAGCTTTTTTGTCCGCTACAGAGCTGCTCCCACACCATGCAAGAATGCCGTATGTCAGGACACTCTCCATGGTGCTGCGATAGTCGGACAGAAGTAGATGTTCCTCCTCTGTAGGAACAAATCTCATTTCAGCTATGACTAATGGGCTCTTTCGGTTGATAGAACAAACGAGGAACAACGGAGCTTCTCAATCATCCCGCTCATGGGTAAGGCAACTGGACTTCTCCTTTTGTTTTTTCCCCACAAAAACGTTTCGCTTCTCATCCGAGAAGCCTCTTCAGTTCGAACGAACGTTAGCACCGAAGAAGTTCTAGAACCGACGCTAGAACTGAAGAAGCTTCTCGGATGAGAAGCGAAACGTCTTCACAAGAAAAAAAAAACCCCAGAAAGTCCAGTTGCCTCCTGAGAAAAAAGCACCTTTGGGAAAACCATGGTCTGGATGACTGAGAATCTCCTCAGACTTTCAGCAAGAAGAAGCTTCGCTCAAGTAAACATCTCCCTCAGGTTTTCTTCAATTCACGGAGTTTTTCTCCCCAGTCCTTCCTCCGTCAGCTTTGACCTCGTCTAGGTTGCCGTTTCATTTCTTAATTCTCATGCCGACGTGCAGATAACAGCATCACGGAGATTCAGGGCCTGGAGAATTGCCACAGCCTGACCTACCTGAGCCTGGCGAACAACAAGATCAAAGCAATTACCGGCTTAAAACATTTGCCCATCAAAACTCTCTGCCTGGTGAGTTTCCATCTGTTGCCTGAAATGAAACGTCTTTCCTGACCGTAATATGTTGGGTTGTCGTACAAGAATGTAGGGTTTGAAGCCCTATATTGGGTTGGTGACCGAGGGCCCTTTGATGACTCATGGACTTCAATTCCCAGAATTCCTGGCTGGCTGGCTCAGGAATTCTGGGAGTTGAAGTCCACGAATTGTAAAGGGACCATGGAATAAATCTGGATTCATTCTCAGTTAATTTAAGGACAAGCATCACCTGGACAAGATGGGATTGGACATAATTCCATCCTCAAGTTTTGCAGTGTGGGGAGATACAGGTAATCCTGGACTTACAACACTTTGTTTAGTGACCATTTAAAGTTACAAGGATCCTGGAAAGAAGTGACTTACAGGCATTTTTCACACTTACAATTGTTGCCACATTCCCGTAGTCCCACTATTAAAATCGAGACGCTTGGCAACTGATTCATAGTTATGACGGTTGTGGTCTCCTGGCTCACACGATCCCCTTTTGCGACCTTCCAACCAGAGGCATTTGTTCAGTGAGTTTTGCCCCATTTTATGACTTTTCTTGCCACATTTGTTAAGCAAATCACTGCGGTCGTTGAATTAGTCACAGCGTGACTAATTGTTAAGTGAATCTGGCTCCCCCCTGGACTTTGCTTGTCGGAAGGTCGCAAAGGGGGACACAACAACCGTCATAAATACAAACCAGTCACCAAGCATCTGAGTTTCAATCACGTGACCCTGGGGATACCGTAAAACGGTTCTAAATGTGAAGAACGGTCATCATTCCCCCCCTTTTTTTTTTCCAGTGACGACGTAACTTTGAGCGGTCACTAAACGAACTCTTCTGAGTCGAGGACCACCTGTATATAAAACGATGTGGTGTTGAAGCAAGCAGTGAGGGTCCCTGTTCTGCCCCAGCTACGGATCCCAAAGAACGCAGCACACACAAACTCTATACCAAGCTTATTTTACTCAAATAACTCAGTCTTTATCATCCAAAGGCTGTTAATAAACTGTCTTAACAGCCTACAAGAATTCTAAGATAAAGTAATCACAGTTTTACTAGAGTTGGCAGAAAGCCCAGAAGCAATTTGCAGAGAATCCGGACACGAAATAGAGTGAACTAAAGTTGTTCCCTACAACTTGCTTCAGTTGGCATTCCTCCTTAAATAGGCGAAGGGAGTGGCCAATTAGCCCCAAGCCTCACTCTCGAGGAGACCTCCTCCTGAGGAGCCACTCCTGCCTTTTGGCAGCTCTGTGCGCCCATGCTTCGAGAAGAGACTCCTCCTCTTCTTCCTCTTCACTTAAGGGAGCTTCTGGAGGTTCTGAAGGTCCTGGCTGAATCCCCGCCTCTGGCACCACATCTTCTCCAGCCTCCTCATTGTCCGACTCAGGTGCCAGCTGCATAGGCTGCTGGCGGAGCCCCACACCAGCCTCCTCACTGTCCGAATCAGCTACTTGCTGCACAGGCCACTGATAGGCCACAACATTCCCTGATTGTGCTTGGATTATGCCCAAAGAACCACCATGGTTGGGTACATTGGAGGCTCGTGATTATTTTGGCAGAAATCAAACCAGATCGAGAAAGCAGTGGGCTTGGAAAAACTCGAGGTGTTACAAGTGTTGGATTTGTCCGGCAACCAGATCAGCAGCTTGGAGGGTCTGGAAGACCACAATCTCCTGCAGGACATCAACCTGGAAGATAACCAGGTAAGATTTATACAGCAGAGGAGACTCAGCCGCCAACCGCTTGTTGGGGGGGGGGGAATTCCTCCTTTTCCGGAACCTCTTGCAATGGCCAGGAGAACCAAGGAACGAGGCTTTTCCCAGAATCCTCCTCTTTTGGAAATATTGGGGTGGGGGGTGGGAGTGGGGAAGTTGAAGGAAAAGAAGGGAGGAGAAGCGACTTTGAAAAGGTGCTTGAGAAAATGTCTGTAAATTGGACAAACCCATATGAGTAACTCTTATTTTGCATAATTTATTGCACAAATGAGCCATCATCTATCTATCCATCATATCTTTGTATATCCATCCATCATTTATTGATTTATTCATTCTATCATCTATTGTCCATCTAGTATATAACCAACCATCCATCCATACTACCTACCTATCTATCTATCTATCATCTATCTCTACCCACCTACCTATCTAACCATCCATCCACTCACTCACCCATTTGATGACAAATGAGCCATCATCTATCTACCCATCATATCTTTGTTTATCCATTCATGGATCCATCATATCAGCCATCCACTTATTCATTCTATCATTGTCCATCTAGTATATAACCAACCATCCATCCATTCTACATCTATATCTATCCTATCCTGTCTGTCTGTCTGTCTGTCTGTCCTCTGTCATCTATCATCTATCTGTCTGTATTTCTATCTCTTTATCTCTATGTTTATCTGGTCTATCATGTCAACCATATCTATCTGTCACTATTCATGTCTGTTTATCTATTATGTCTGTTTATCTCTATCATCTGTTTATATCCCTCTAAAGCCATGAGGGTTAAAAACCTGAGTTTCTTGATTCTTTTTTTTTTCTTTTTCCTCCCTGGGCAACTGAGATGAGGAAAGTCCTTGGGTGTCACCTGCTCCCTGATGAAGCTGCTCCATCCATCCATCCATCCATCCATGATTTTGAAGCATCCTCCCTCCCTCCCTCTTTCCTTTAATCCATACCGTTCTTCTTCTCCTCCTCGTCATCAGGTGTCTGAATTGAGCGAGCTGGAATATATTGAATCCCTGCCTCTGCTGAGAGTGTTCAGCCTCTTGAAGAATCCCGTTCAGGTGAGGGAGAAGTCAAACCGTCAATGAAATATCGGAAGAGTTGTAAATCTTTATCATGCTAACAATGTCATTTGGTAGGACAATTAAGGGACGGGTAACGATTTGAAGTCGATTCCACCAAGAGAAGCAGGACAGGGCAACATCGCCCAGAGTCGCTTTGGATAGTGAGAGAGCAATAGCACTTGCACTTATTCATAAATCCAACTTGTATGTAAGTCCTTTACTTACAACAGTTCACTTAGTGACCATTCAAAGTTAAAGCGTCACTGAAAACAGGGACTGATGTCGTTTTTCAGTTATGACCTTTGCAGTATCCCCACAATCCCGTGATCAGAATTCAAAGGCTTGGCAACTGACTGGTATTTATGACTGTTGCAGTGTCCTGGGGTCATGCAATCCCCCCCCCTTTTTTTTTTTTTTTAATTTGATTCATATGTCGCCCTTCTCCGGAGACTCAGGGCGGCTTACAATGCGTTAAGCAATAGCCTTCATACTTTTGTATATTTATACAAAATCAGCTTATTGCCCCCACAAACTGGGTCCTCAATTTACCCACCTTAGAAAGGATGGAAGGCTGAGTCAACCTTGAGCCTGGTGAGATTCGAACTTACAGTAATTGCAGACAGCTGGATGATAATAACAGGCTATTAGTCTGCTGTGCCACCAGGCTCTTTTGCGACCTTCTGATCAGCAAAGCCCAATGGCGAAACCAGATTCACTTAACAACCGGGGTTACTAACTGCAGTGATTCACTTAAACAACACCAAATTGTTGGGCTCAATTGCGGTCGTAAGTTGAGGACTGCCTGTACACCGCTTCACGGTGCTGTTATACAGCCCTCTCTAAGCGATTTATGCAGTCAGCCTGTTGCCCCCAAACATCTGGGTCCTCCTTTGGCCAACCTCAGAAGGATGGAAGGCTCAGTCAACCTTGAGCCAGTCAGGATCGAACTCCTGGCAGCGAGCAGAGTCATCCTGCAACGCTGCATCCTAACCGCTGCGCCACCACGGCTCCTGACTGTCCTATAAATTTAACAAATAAAAGAAATAGATTTAATGCATCAATAAATACATCCACCGTAGCTGCAAAGTTGGAGAGTTGACCTAACAGAACAACAGCGTGTTTGGTTTGTTTGATGAAGGGCTTCTTCATTTGGTATCTTTATGGCTTTTAAGGACTTTTTTCCCCCCTCTATAGTCTTTATGTGGCGATTTTATACTTGGTCGCCACCCAGAATGCATTGCGAGAAGAGCAGCCCTATGGGCTTGCATAATAAATACACTGAAATGCAAGAACCTGTTTTGGTGGCCGGACCATAGGATTTTCTCCAAGTCCTGAGAAACTTCAGAGTCGAGAAACCTTGGCTATAGGGTTTCCTCCCTGAGCAGGGGGTTGGACTAGAAGACCTCCGAGGTCCCTTCCAACTCTTGTCATTCTGTTGGCTGTAACCATACGAGGGGCGAGCCTTCAAATACCAAGAGCCTTGGTGGCTCAGCAGACTAAAGCACTGTTAAGTAACACCAGCTGCCTGCAATTACTGCGAGTTCAAATCTCACCAGGCTCAAGGTTGACTCAGCCTTCCATCCTTCCGAGGTAGGTAAAATGAGGACCCGGATTGTGGGGGCAATAAGCTAACTTTGTATAAAAAAAGAACACCGTTTGGGAGGGCCGAAAGCCCTACTAAGCAGGTATATACAAAAGTATGAAGGCTATTGCTTAACACATTGTAAGCCACCCTGAGTCTCTGGAGAAGGGCGGCATATAAATCGAACCAATAAGTAAGTAAGTAAGTAAGTAAGTAAGTAAGTAAGTAAGTTAAAGCAATGTAAGAATCGACCAAAAAGATCGAAAGAAATTAAAGGCAGAGCAGCTTCTTTCCCCTTTTCTGTGAACATCTGCAGACCTTGGAAGACGAGGTGGCTTTTGAGGGATTTCCCCTCGAGGATCTGGATCACGTTCCCTTGCACCGCCGGATGTGACAACTTTGTGTGATTAACAAGCCGGCGGATCTCATCTGCCACGCCAGCGACATTTAAATCAGAGTAAAATCTCCCATCTATGCCGGAGGCAGCATCTGTTTTGGTCTCGTCCTGAACGGGGGAGATGATGAAGCACTCACATCCGAGGTTTAAAGAGTCTTCGAGATAGGTCCCAAGAGGCCCTGGTAGAAATATAACCCATTTATCAGCATTTTGCTGCTTGGTAGAAGTTGCTTGGCACAATCCACCGGGGATTAGTCTCTTGTGGAAGGCACAGCTGTTTAATCCAATGTTTAAATTCCAAATGGAGCCCAGAAGAGTCCTTAGAGGTCTTCTAGTCCAACCCCCTGCTCAAGCAGACTAATAGCCTGTTATTAACATCCAGCTGCCTGCAATTACTGCAGGTTCGAATCTCACCAAGGCTCAAGGTTGACTCAGCCTTCCATCCTTTCTAAGGTAGGTGAAATGAGGACCCAGTTTGTGGGGGCAATAAGCTGACTTTGTATAAAAAATATACAAAAGAATGAAGGCTATTGCTTAACGCATTGTAAGCCACCCTGAGTCTCCGGAGAAGGGCGGCATATAAATCAAATTAAAACAAAAAAAAACAGGAGACCCTACTATACCCAGCTGTTATGGGAATCCAGTTTCCCCACTGACTTTGCTTGTCAGAAGGTCGCAAAAGGAGAACACTTGAGCCTGGGACCCTGGGACCACAAAAACTAAAGAGCTTATAATTGATTTCAAGAGGAAGAGAGATGTTCATCTACCACTATACATAAATGGTGAGGAGGTGGAGAGGTTGGGTAGTTTTAAATTTCTGGGCACTTATACCTCGGAGGACCTCTCATGGACTATGAATGCTAACATGCTTGTGAAGAAGGCACAGAAGAGGCTGTACTTCCTGAGAATGCTCAGGAAGATAAATCTATCTCAGCATCTACTTCTGTCCTACTATCTCAGCACCATTGAGAGTGTCCTGACATACGGCATTCTTGCATGGTACGGGAGCAGCTCTGTAGCGGACAAAAAAAGCTCTACAGAGAATCATTAAAACTGCCCAGAATATCATCGGGCTCCAGCTACCAGCCCTGGACGACATCTTCGCATCTCGCTGTTTGAGAAAGTTGCAGAACATTCTCCGAGACTCTTCCCATCCTGCTTACAATCTTTTTGGACCGTTGCCTTCTGGCAGAAGAGACAGAACAATTCGAACTCGGACCACACGTCTTCTGAATAGTTTTTATCCCAGAGCTATCATTGCACTCAACCATGAACTAAAGGGCCACCATTGTTGGACAGCATTACTTGGTCTGTTGTGTGGATGTTTGGGTGGTTTTAGGGGTGGGGAATTTGGGGTGGGTGGGTTTTTGGGGATTGTTATGTGTGTTAGACCTGGTCTTTGGGCGTTAAGTGAATTTTGTTGTATGTGTATACTGTGTATACACATACAATGACAATAAAGTTGTTTATTATCTGTTGTGACTTAGGCTTACTGAGTCACTACAATACACAATTAGTCCAAAACACCCCCCCCCCTATTTTATTGTAACAGCTGAGAATTACGTTCATTCCCAGCTGAGTCCCAATTAGTTGCGAAAAAAATCCTTCGGAAGAAATCCTTCGGGGTAATCGCCAAACTTTATCATCTTGGGGAAAAGCCCCAAGTAAGTGGTTTGTTCACTTGTTCCAGATAATCCTCCACTTGAAAGCATTCGTTTAACAACTCTGAAAACGGTCATAAATCCCTTTCTTCCAGTGCTGTCGTAACTTTGAACGGTCACTAAATGAACTGTCGTATGTCGAGGACTCCCTGCACCCTCTTATTTCCTCTCAGCGTCTCCTCCTCCTCTACTTCCCGTGTCAAACTACGATTGAATTAATCTGATAAAATAACTCTTCCCTCTTATTAGCCTGAGAAATCAAACAAAAAAATGAAACCTACCCATTTCTGCATTTTCCTCAGGACCAAGAAGATTATTGGCTCCTGGTGATTTTTATGCTGCTCCGACTGATCAAACTGGATCACAAGAAGATCTCCGCGGAGGAAAAGGTAAATGCCCTTCCCCCACTCACAACACTCAATCGTAATATTACAAGCAGACCTCGACTTACAACTGCAATGGAGCCCAAGATTTCTGTTGCTAAGCGAGACGGTCGCTAAGTGAGTTCTGCCCCCTTTTGTGACAGATAGATAGGTAGTTAGGTAGATAGATAGGTAGATAGATCCGAGATAGATAGATAGATAGATAGATAGATAGATAGATAGATAGATGATTCCTCCCTCCCTCCCTCTCTTTCTCCTCCCACCCTGCCTTTCTCCTTCCTCCTTCCTTCCTTCCTTCCTTCCTTCCTTCCTTCCTTCCTTTTTTTCCCACTTACCAATAACCCTTAGACTTGTATACCTCTTCACAGTGCTTTTACAGCCCTCTCTAAGTGGTTTATAAAGTCAGCATAATTGCCCCCAACAATCTGGGTCCTCATTTTATCAACCTCGGAAGGATGGAAGGCTGAGTCAACCATGAGCCAGTCAGGATCGAACTGCTGGCAATCGGCAGAATTAGCCTGCAATGCTGCATTCTAACCACTGCGCCACCTTGTAAGTCATGGACTACCTGTATGCATAATTGACCTATATTTTCCCTTTTTCTTACCGGGAGTAGGTTGCCGCTGTGAACAAGTATGACCCCCCTCCAAAAGTGGTGGCTGCTCAGGACCACATGACTCACATCATGTACAGCATGATGCAACCCCAACACATCTTCAACAGGTGACCTCTTCCTCCTTCTCCTCCTCCTCTTCCTCCTCCTCCTTCTCCTTCTCCTCCTTCTCCTCCTCTTCCTCCTCCTTCTCTTCCTCCTCTTCCTCCTCCTTCTCCTCTTCCTCCTCCTCCTTCTCCTCCTCCTCTTCCTCTTCCTCCTTCTTCTCCTTCTCCTCCTCTTCCTCCTTCTCCTCTTCCTCCTCCTCCTTCTCCTCCTCTTCCTCCTCCTCCTTCTCCTCTTCCTCCTCTCCTCTTTCCTCCTCCTTCCTCCTCTTCCTCATCTTTTTCCTCTTCCTGCTCTTCCTCTTCCTCCTTCTCCTCCTTTCCTCTCCTCCTTCTCCTCCTCTTCCTCCTCCTTCTCCTCCTCCTCTTCCTCCTCCTCCTCCTCCTCCTTCTCCTCTTCCTCCTCCTTCTCCTCCTCTTCCTCCTCCTCCTTCTCCTCCTCCTCTTCCTCTCACGAAGTGGGCTTCTTCGGCCTTTCCTCTCCTCCTCTTTCCAAACTAAATTGGTGTCCCAGAAACACCCTGGTGGTAGGAAATGTAACCGAATCTTGGTTGGCCAAGCAGACTATCCCATCTTGTGAGTCCTCACCTCACAGTTCAAAATAATGATTCCCACCTCTTCATTCCCTGGAAGCAACCTGTCAGAGCAGATTGTCACCTCACACCCAAAACGAGAGACACAAGGAACTCTTTAACAGGACCCACTGATCATTAAAAGCTCCCTTGGGAGTGACCAAAACTTGCAGCTATGATGGCTTCAAGCTGTCTTCTGAATGGATGGGATGGGATCAAATCGAATTGGAGTTGGAAGGGACCTGGTAGGTCATCTAGTCCAACCCCCCCACCCAAGCAGGAGGCCCTACACCATTTCTGACAGAGGGCAGTCCAGTCTCTTCTTGAAAGCTTCCAGTGATGAAGCTCCCACAACTTCTGAAGGCAACTTCTGTTCCCTTGGTTGATTGTTCTCACTGTCAGAAACTTTCTCCTTATTTCCAGGTTGAATCTCTCCTTGTTCAGTTTCCGTCCATTATTCCTTGTCGGGCCTTCAGGTGCTTTGGAGAATAGCTTGATTCCCTTCCTGTCTGTGGCAGCCCCTCCAATATTGGAAGATGCTATCCTGTCTCCCCTGGTCCTTCTCTTCACTAGACTAGCCATGCCCAGTTCCTGCAACCGTTCTTCGTATGTTTTAGCCTCCAGTCCCTTAATCATCCTGGTTGCTCTTCTCTGCACTCTTTCCAGAGCCTCAACATCTTTTTTATAGTGTGGTGACCAAAACTGGATGCAGGACTCTAGGTGTGGTCTTACTAAGGCTTTGTAGAGTGGTATTAGTCTCTCCCTCGATCTAGATTGTATCCCTCCGTTAATGCAGCCTAGAACTGTGTTGGCTTTTTTGGCTGCCACCGCAACACTGCTGGCTCCTATTTAGCTGGTTGTCCACTAAGACTCCGAGATCCTTCTCCCAGTGACTGCCATTAAGCCTAGTTTCTCCCAATCTTTGACTCTCTTCCTTCAGAGTCATTAAAGGAGTTAAGCACCCTCACAGAGTCTGTTTATCAACTTTTCATTCTTGGAAAACCCTTTGGGACTCTGGAAGGCTTTTGACTGTTCAAAAGTCTCAAAGCTTTTCTTGGTTTTTTTAACCAACTTTTAAATTTCGAAAGAAGATTACGCTAAATAAAATCACATCAGTCCACGGTCTACTACGCAATCCTAACAGAAGTTCATCTATTACAGGGGTCTCCAATCTTGGCAACTTTAAAACTTGTGGACTTCAACTCCCGGAATTCCTCAGCCAGCAAAGCTGTCTGAGGAATTCCGGGAGTTGAAGTCCACAAGTCTTAAAGTTGCCAAGATTGGAGACCCCTGATCTATTTCAATGATGAGAAACTCACACAGGGGTTTTGTCTAATATTCTTGAGACCATCAAGACTCTTTCTCTTCTCTTCCCTACAGCACCCTGCCCAGCCTTGATGCCCCCTACCCCATGCTGGTGTTGACCGGACCTCTGGCCTGCTGGAAGCGAGAACTGTGTCACAGGCTTTGCCGGAAGTTCAACAACTATTTCAGATACAGGTGCGAGTCCTACACATTTGGGAACCTTTGGGGAGTTGGTGGAGGCAGATGTCCTCAAAGAAGGTGGGGGGGTATGCTGCAGTCTTTTCTAATGAATCTAGTTCTCTGTCCCGTCCCCCCCCCATTGCCCACCATGTTGGGTTAAAAGAGGAAATATGGGGTCCTTGGTGCTCTCTGAGCTTGGTGGCTTCCTTATAGACATTTCATGACCCAACTAGGTAACGTCATCAGTGTTAGAAGGGAGGGGAGGGGAAGGAGGACTGTGAGGTCCTTGGTGTTCTGACATCCCCAAGCCAGGCCAATATCTTCAAAACCTGGCAAGGAGTCACGGAGAGCCATGAACCAATTAAGCGAACTAATTGTCTCCTGCAAACTCCACTCCTCTTTTGCTCCTCTTTTATTCCCTCTGGGAGGGGCCTTTCATCGTCCACCTGTGGCCTTACTCCCAAGTCGACCCTTGTTCTTTAGCTGTTCCCTTCCAGATGGAACCAACGGAACTCCTTGCCTCCAGAAGTCATGGGTGTTCCAACACCAGAGGTTTTCAAGAAGAGATTGGACAACTCTGTGTCTGAAACGGTGTAGGGTTTCCTGCCTGAGCAGGGGGTTGGACTAGAAGACCTCTAAGGTCCCTTCCCAATCTTGTTATTCCGTTCCTCAGTTCAACTCCGAATGGGACCTCAACCTCCCTCATTCCCCCGTTAACAGTTCCTTTTCTTTCTGCTTTGCTTCCTCCTCAGCCCCTGTCATACCACCAGGAGCCCTTATTTCGGAGAAGAGAACCGATTAGATTACTATTACGTATCTCAGGAGGAATTTGACAAGATGGTGAACACGGTAAGGAGGGAATCCGGTCCTTTTGGGAAGTAACCAAAGGAAGGTGTCAGCAGAGCCATCCTAGCTCACGCTCAGGACGGACAGAAGGAAGAGGCATTTGGGCCTACAGAGGTCGGAGAAGCCTAGAAAGTCGGCTCTCTCGCGCACACGTCCTTCCGTCGCCTGCGTGGTCGTAACGTTGGTAACGCTTGGAGGATTCGAACAGGGGCCTTGTAAATTTCAGCTGATGGGAAAGTTTGGTGCCATAAAACTGATGGAAGAGAATAGGACAGGAAATGGACGACGGGCCCCTCTGAGCTTGGGGGTTTTCTTGCGCATGTTTTATGACATGATTAGGTAACATCATCAGTGCTAGAAGGGACTGAGCAAACCCTACTCCCCTCTAGCACTGATGAGGTTACCTAATTCGGTCCTGAAACGTCTACAAGAAAACCACCAAGCTCAGAGAACACCAAGGACTGCACAAGAGGAGCCTGGATAGCCTGGATAGCTCAACAGAACGAGCTCTGTAATTTAACATCAGCTGCCTGCAATTACTGTAAGTTCGAATCTCGCCAGGCTCAAGGTTGACTCAGCCTTCCATCCTTTCTAAGGTAGGTAAATTGAGGACCCAGTTTGTGGGGGCAATAAGCTGACTTTGTATAAATATACAAAAGTATGAAGACTATTGCTTAGCACATTGTAAGCCGCCTTGAGTCTCCGGAGAAGGGCGGCATATAAATCAACTTTTTTTTTAAAAAAAAAAAGGCACAATAAGTAGAAAATATCAAAACTACAATGTGCTAGAATCCAGGCAGGGCTCATTCTCAATGCTCGTCCTTTGTTGTTTGCTTCACCTGGGCTTCCATTTTTGTTTTGTTTTTTTTTCTTCTCATTTCAGGGGAAATTCATAGTCACTTTCAAATATAGCGGCTTCTACTACGGGCTGAGCCGAGAGATCATCGAAAGCATCGCTAGGGAAGGGCTGGCAACCTGCGTGCATTTAGATATAGAGGTAGGAAGCCCCCCTGGCTGCAGAAGCATTTCCAGGGCTGCGAGGTTTACGCGCTTGGGTTTAAACTGTGGTCTGATCCCATGGAAGCAGGACGGTCTGGAGAAGAATCCAGAGAACGGAGAGGCGGAAGGTAAGAACCCTGTGGGGGAGAGAGGGAAGAGGGGCCAGAAGAGTCTGCAAACTCCCGTGAACCCATCTTAAAGCAGTGTTTCTCAATCTTAGCAACTTTGACATAGGTGGACTTCAACTCCCAGAATTCCTCAGGCAGCACGTTTTAAGATGTATGGACTTCAGGTCCCAGAATTCCCCAGTCAAGCATGCTTTGAGATGGGTGGACTTTAATTCCCAGAATTCCCCAGCCAACATTAAAGTGTGTGGACTTCAACTCCCCGAATGCTGGGTGGAGAATTCTGGGAGTCGAAGTCTTCAAAGATTGGAAAACACTGTCTAAAGAAAATGGCTTACTGAGATTTATAGGCTTCTTAAGATGGCTGACCCACAGTTTGGAGAACCCAAATCAAGCACTCTTCCTTTTGGGGGAGTGGGGACATCTTATGGCTGTCTGCATTGAATTGGTCCTTGGAATTATTTAATAACTGAAGGTCCCCCCAACAGTTAAAACTTCTCTCTCTCTCTCTCTCTCTCAAAGGGTGTCAGAAGTTTAAAGAATTCCTACTTCGTGCCACGATATATCCTACTGATTCCAGTGAACAAAGAGAAATATGGGGGTCACCTCCGGAGGATGGGGTTGTTCAGCAGACCGGAGATCGAGGAAGCTCTCCGCCGGGTGGACATGTACACCCGAGTGAATCAGGATTTCCCAGGCTTCTTCGATGCCGTCATCAATGTAGGTCAGTCTGTGACTGTAGAAAGTAGGTTTAAACCTAACCCTAACCAGAAGGAGGATCACAAGGAAAGATCCATTTGAAGCAAATGCAAGGGGACCTCGGATTGCACAGTTAACAGGCCCATAACCACCTAACAGTCTCTACTGTGGCTGTTGGATAACTTGAAGAGGGGTGGACCTCAACTCCCAGAATTCCCCAGCCAGCATGTTTTAAGATGGGTGAACTTCCACTCCCAGAATTCCCCAGCCAGCATGCTTTAAGATGGGTGGACTTCAATTCCCAGAATTCCCCAGCCAGCATTCCTGGGAGTTGAAGTCCCCCTATGCCATTTGCCAAGCACCCATGACTATAGGGATGCTATGATCATCAAAAGTACAAAAACTAGCCGTAAGTCGTAAGTCATTTTTTTCAATGCCATTGTAACCCTGAACAGTCACTAAACAAGTGGTCGTACGTTGAGGCCTCCTTAGATGCATTACGAGAATGATCTAGGCTGCTAGCGGCTGCAGCTCCTCCCAGCCTTGACCAAAGCTCTTCTCTTCTTCTCCCAAAAAAACCCCCTCCAGATGATTACGATGAAGCCTTCTCCAAACTTAGTGGTCTTCTGGAAGAGTTCCTGGGGCTGGTGCAGCCTTCTGAATCCAAAGCCACAGTTCCTGCAGCGGACGGCAAGCACCTTTCAGGTATTAAACACGGCTGACTCCACGGCTGGAAAGCACCGTGAAGCGGTATGTAAGTCTAAGGTTTATTGCTAAAAAAGAAAAACCACCTTTCTAGCAAGCAAAAAAGTTTTTTAAAAAATACCTGGGCTTCCCCATCCACCATAAACCATCAGATGTCCCTCGAAGAGGCTCTTAAGAGCCGCTAATTGTCTCGCTGTCCGTCACTTTGCATTTCATCGCCAATTAAAAGCACCCAGTCTGGCCCATTCCGCCGTCCGTTAAAAAAATGTAACTTCAAAATCCCCCACGCTTCATTAAATTCATTTACAGCATCGTTTCGAGGGGTTTCAAATCAATGTAATGACCCTATTCCAGAGAAGATTGCCCTCTTCCCCGTATGGCGGAGGCAGGAACAGTTCTGTCAAGTTTCGATGTCGTCTCAAATAAAATAAATTGCATTTCCAAACAAATAGTCTTTGATGAAATCTTTCATTTATTAAGCACGACAATCTGTTCCCGGCTACGTCGTAGCCAACACTGACTTCCTGACCCCAAACCTTCCCTTTCCGTTCCCCAATTCTCTGCGTCTCATTGGCCATCTTCCAAATCACTCTCCCCATATCTACTACTTCAGCTCCCAGGAATGTCCCCCCTCCCATCCCATCTCCTAGGGGATATTATCTTCAGGGAAAATAAGTAGGTGAAAAGTCAAGCGTCCTCTTGCCAGCTGCCCCCTCTTCTCCTTCTTATGTCAGCACCGGAACGAATGTAGTTTGGAGTGCTGACACAGTTCATTTCTTTATTAAAACCTTGCCTGGAGGTTGGCTCTTTAATATGAACGTTTGCATTAAGATGGTGAAACGGGGAAGGGACACGAACGGTTGGATAGAATGGAGAGCTACTAACATCTTTCCTAGGACATAGGGCTGTGATGGTGAAGTTATGGCATGCGTTGCCACAGCTGGCACGCAGAGCCCACTACATATGCGCGCGCATGCCTCCCGCTGGCCAGCTGATTTTTGGGATGCACAGGGAGATGCGGGCGCATGCACAGGGGGGCAGAGGGAGTGGCACCCCCCCTACAGCCTGTTTTTGGGCCCAGGAGGCTGCAGGGAGGCCTACTAGGCCCAAAATGGCGTGGGGAGGTTGCGTGCACATCCACAGGGGGGTGAGGGGAGCATGGGGGAGTTGTTACACCCCCCAAACAGCCGTAAAACAGCCTGAAAAAACAGCCAAAAAACAAGCATGTGCGTGCCGGCCAGCTGGTCTTCGGTGCTCCGGCATACGCATGCACGTACCCATTTGGGCACTTGGTGCCGAAAAGGTTCGCCATTCACCGCCCTATCCCATGTCAGAAAATAGCTGCCCAATCTCTTCTTGAAACCCTCCGGTGATGGATCAGCCACAGTTTCTGAAGGCAGAGCCGTTCCACCAATTATCTGCTCTTTGTTTTTAGCTCCCAGCAAGGAGTCGACTGCAGCTCTGAAGGTAAGCAACGTCAGAGGGACCGATGGTGTCGCCCCCTCACCGACTCCCAATGAATTTCTGGATTCCTCAGCCAAAAATTACTCCGCCAAAATATCAGCCCAACTTTCAGCGCAGAAGACCCTGGTGGTAAGTAAAAGAGACCAGAACCGGTTTTGAGCTATTAAGTCATGTTAATCCGAATTGGACGCTTGCAGGCAACCTAGGCGTTGAAGTCCAGGTGGATTTCCAAGAATGTCCCAAAGGTGCTTTTCCCAAAAGGCAACTGGACATTCTTGGCTGTTGTAAAAAGAAAGTTTTTTTGTCAGAATTGCCCTCCTACGTTTGAGCTTCGCAATTGCTAACTGCCAGTCTGCCCATGAACCATGGGTGAAGGGAGCCAGCTGGGAGTGGGGAAGGCTGACAACCTATCCTACTTTTCAGAGACACCATCCCAAGGCCAAAGCGCTGGGAATGGAACACAACGGCTGACCACTCAGTCAATTTTATTCAAATATGATTAGACAACAAGGTACCAGCAATGGGGAGGAGGTACTGGGGAGGAACAAGGTGGGAAAAGTTCGCCGGCAAAGTTTGGCATGCGAACTTCAGTTCTGACTTTGCTGTACTGTAAACCACTTGACTTTTAGTAAAGCCTACCTTTTCGCTAAAAATGGGAGTTGAGGGTCTTTCTTTCCTAAAGGACCAAGTCGTGGCAGATCTGACACATTTAGCTTCTCACCCAAGAAGCTTCTGTGGGAGATGACCAGGCTGAGCCCGAGGGAGGGGTCAAACGCATCGTAAGTTTTGAGTCCCTTCCCACCCATGAGAGATTTAGGTCCATCCCACCTTGAATGCCTTCTTTATCTCCCGCTCGTTTCCCTTGACTGTTAGTAGTTCAGGTTCTTGTAGAGAGTTTAAGCTAGCAAGAAATCTCTAGACTCGTTTGAACTGCCCGAATCTCCTGATTTCCCCGGCGCTTGGCAGCTTCTTCAGTTCAGTTCAGGAGATTTATTTTCTTCCCCTGCCCATCGTGAGGAGGCCCTTTCCTTTGATCCCAGGCTACTGGGGAAGAATGTCAACATGAGTAGATCCTCAAGGTCTCCCGTTCACGGATACCTAGTCACAGGAAAGGATTCCTTGGTTTGACTTGGAGCAAGGCCAGGAAGTCTTCCCATCATGGATCCATTTATGGTCCTCCACGGGGGGGAAAAACATACTCAACGGAGAAGTTCCCTGCTTTGTATCCAGAAGATCCCAACATCTTTTGGAAGAGAGGAGTCCAGAAAGAGTGATTGACAGTTTCTCTGTGTATATTTTAAGCAACCTGGTCCCCCCAAAATCAGGAGAAACTCAGTAGCACCTTATCTGACTACCTTTGATTCCAGCATAAGTGAAATTGATGCCTTGCAAGAAAATTAATAGCTGAAAAAGAGGGGGCCACCAGACATTTTCTGATGGTTTGCTCCACAGACTAACTCTTTGGGGTTTCTCCTCCAGTAAATTTTTCAACCAACCCTTAGGAGAAGTTTGGCTTTGGCTAGTCTAGAGAAAAGAAGAACTAGGGGGGACATCATAACTGTCTTCCAATATTTGAGGGGCTGCCCCAAAGAAGAGGGAGTCAAGCTATTCTCCAAAGCACCTGAGGGCAGGACAAGAAGCAACAGATGGAAACTAATCAAGGAGAGAAGCAACCTGGAATTAAGGAGAAACTTCCTAACAGTGAGGACAACTAACCAGTAGAACTGCTTGCCACCAGAAGTTGTGGGTGCTTCATCCCTGGAGGCTTTTACGAAGAGACTGGACAGTCCCTTGTCTGAAATGGTACGGAGTCTCCTGCTTGAACAGGGGGCTGGACTAAAAGACCTCCATAGTCCCTTCCAGCTCTATTCTGATCGAGAAGCAAGAGGAGAAACCTCACCCAAAGCCAGATGGCGATGGTGGGAGAACGTTCTAGAGTGACGGTGTCATAATGGGGAATTTCATCCCTGGAGGTCTCCGTGCTCGGATGGTCAGGGCCCATCCTCCCATCTCTAAAGGTGCCCCTCCAGATGGAGAAAAGGAGTCGGAAACCAATCCGTTATCCCCCGGTCAGCAAAAGGCTTTCGTTTTGGAGAGAGGTAGGTGGCCCACCTCAGTTTCTCCCATTGGATCCCGGCCTTCAAGAAGGAGGCAGCAGACACCTCTTAGATCTCCACGTCCAGGAGAAAGTTTAGAGGCCTAGGTTGGTTGGACAGGTTTGAGGAAAAACAAGAGAACTGAACAGTGAGTACCAGTAATACCACTTTACAAGGCCTTGGGAAGGCCACACTTGGAATATTGCATCCAGCTTTGGACGTCACGATGTAAAAAAAGATGTGGAGACTCTGGAAAGAGTGCAGAGAAGAGCAACAAAGATGATTAGGGGGCTGGAGGCTAAAACATTTGAAGAACGGTTGCAGGAACTGGGTATGTCTAGTTTAATGAAAAGAAGGACTAGGGGAGACATGATAGCAATCTTCTAATATCTCAGGGGCTGCCACAAAGAGGAAGGGGTCAAGCTATTCTCCAAAGTACCAGAAGGCAGGACAAGAAGCAACAGATGGAAACTAATCAAAGAGAGAAGCAATTTAGAACTAAGGAGGAATTTCCTGACAATTAGAATGCCAAATATTTGCAAGCCATTGGCACATGTGTCATATAGACACCAGTGGAGGCAGAGAGTATCTCCACCCCTATGTGGAAAGGAGGGGCTTAGGGCCTGAGTATAAAACCCCCTCCAACCTTTTTCCACCTTGCTCTCTCCATCTCTCTCTTTTATTTATTTATTTTATTTTTATTTATATGCCGCCCTTCTCCAGAGACTCAGGGCGGCTTACAAAGCGTTAAGTAAGAGCCTTCATACTTTCATATATTTTATACAAAGTCAGCTTATTGCCCCCACAAACTGGGTCCTCAATTTACCTACCTTAGAAAGGATGGAAGGCTGAGTCAACCTTGAGCCTGGCGAGATTCGAACTTGCAGTAATTGCAGGCAGCTGGAAGCTAAATACTACCTTTAACAGTAGCATTAGTCTGCTGCGCCACTCAGGCTCTTTTCATGTTTGTTCCTCATGAGACTTGATCTCTGTGGTACATAGTTAATATGATTTATCATATGAATAAATACGTTTAAGACATTTATTCATGCATCTGCCTCTGAACTCTTCTATGCTCCTGGCTGTTTCTACGAGCCCAATTCCACATAGAACAATTAATCAGTGGAACAGCTTGCCACCAGAAGTTGTGGGTGGTCCAACCCTGGAGGTTTTTAAGAAGAGATTGGACAGCCATTTGTCTGAAATAGTATAGGGCTTCCTGCCTGAGCAGGGGGTTGGACTAGAGGACCTCCAGAGCCCCTTCCAACTCTGTTATTCTGTTTCCAAGAAGGAAATGCAGTCAACCATTGCACCTAAGGTGCATTGAATTTCTGCTAAGGTAGAGTAGACAGTACCAGCTCAAAACTGGTCAACTATGTTTATACTTGGCCTCGTATACTTATTGAGTTATTGTCCGAGTGAAATTTAGTGGTGAGGGGTAGGGAAATGTATGTTGCCCACAGTTCCTCGAAGAAGGAATACTTTTATCCTGGATAATTGTTCACCATCTGGGATTCTTCAGCTCCTGGTTTTCTCCAGAGCTTTACCTATAAATTGAAGATGGTTAGGACAGCATGGCCTAGTGCCAGGTTTCTAAATCTTGGCAACTTTCAGAGGGGGGGACTTCAGTTCCCAGAATTCCCCAGCCAGCATGCTTTAGGATGATAGACTTCAACTCCCAGAATTCCCTAGCTATCAATCTTTAGGATGGGGGGGGGGGGAAATCTGGGAGCCTGGATAGCTCTGCAGACTAAAGCACTGTAATTTAACACCAGCTGTCTGCAATTAAAGTAAGTTCGAATCTCCCCAGGCTCAAGGTTGACTCAGCCTTCCATCCTTTCTAAGGCAGGTGAAATGAGGACCCAGATTGTGGGGGCAATAAGCTGACTTTGTATAAAACATACAAAAGAATGAAGGCTATTGCTTAACGCATTGTAAGCCGCCCTGAGTCTCCGGAGAAGGGCGGCATATAAATCAAATTTAAAAAAAAAAAAAACTCCATGTTCAGAATCCTGGAAGTCCACCCATCTTAAAGTGTGCAAGATCGGGAAAGACTCCCCTACTGGTCACAGAAATTGGGTTATCTTAGGGCTCAAGCTCCACGTTCACCTCCAACCAACGAAGCCAGGCAGATACCTTCACGTGGGATTGTTTGAAGAAATCCCATGAACTTTCCACCCAGACCATTCAGCCAAGACGGGGTCCTTTCTTCCATGGGTTCCTTCTTCCCAACCCTCACCTGCCATTGGTGTGTCTACCTGACCACCAATGGCTGCCCCCCCCCCAGGGGGGGACAAGTGACCTCATGGGTGCCCTAACATCCCCAAGGTTAACTGGTTGCAGAACCTGCTGTATGTCCCCCAGATCATGACTTGTGCCCAAACCTTGTGCTGATCCCCCCCCCACCCCCACACTAAGAGGGCTGATTGTGTCCCATCTCCAGGAAGAGGCGTCGCTCCAGCGAAGGCAGCGTCTGGCCAAGCAGGGCCTGATGGGCAAAACCATCTCCTCCTACTCCCAGCTGTTCGAGAGGTAAAAATGGACACCCCCGCCCCTCCCTAAAAGATGGAGGAGGGAATGGTTTGTGCCAAAGAAGGGAGGGGGGAAGAAATCAGGAAGCAAAATACATGGGCTTACTACCAGTGGTGGGATTCAGATAATTTAACAACCGGTTCTCTGCCCTAATGACCGGCTGGGTGGGCGTGGCCATGGTGGGCGTGGCCAGGAGGTGTGACAGGCGGCACTTGGCCACCTGCACCCCCTGGGAGCAAAAACGGGCCACACACCCCGTGCCCCGTTTTGGACCTAGGAGGCCTCCCTGCACTTACCTGGGAGCCAAAATGGGGCGTGTGGGGACTCCTGGAAGGGGCGGGGAGGGGAGGGGTGGAGCCAGCCAGCCATTTAACTACCGATTCACCCAAACCGGCTGAATCCCACCACTGCTTATTACGCTGAATGTTAATTATCACTGTTAGGAGGAATTTCCTGACAGTGAGAACAATTAACCAGTGGAACGACTTGCCTCCAGAAATTGTGGGTGTTTCATCACTGGAGGTTTTTAAGACGAGATTGGACAGCCATTTGTCTGAAATGGGTCTAGGGTCTCCTCCTTGAGCAGAGGGTTGGACTTGTTGGAAGTAAAAAATCAGGTCCGGTCCCAAACTGGGAGAAAGACGCTGAAATAAAATGGTGGCAAGCTGCATTTTGGAACGGAGGGAGGTCTCCAAAATGTTTATTTGGTAACCAGAAACTACAGCGACAGCAGCCTGCTTCCAGGGTGGCTGACAAAACGGGGTTGAGAGTCGGTGGGCTTTCATACGTTGTTTGGGGCTCTGGGATCGAGATGCCTGTTCCTGTGCAATAATGCCTCCTTTTAATATTTTCATGGCTGTTGCCAGATTCTTATGGGGTCATGTAGGGGGGGTCATGGCTGGCTCTACAGGCAAAAGGGGGAAATGCAAATCCTGGATGTTTTGTTTGTCTGGGCTAATCTTGTCAGTTTCGGCTCCTTGCCTGTAAGCTGCTTATTGTGAGTTTCTGGCTGCCCTTTGTTTATGACTAGAGTGGCCTGGCTGTACAAAGCATCCATTCACCAAGCGCAGCCTCTTCCGGCTTCTGCTTGTGGCTGTTTTCCTACAGCAGGAAGACCAGGTTTGCTTTCTGCCTTTAAAACGATGTTTCTCGTCTTCTCCTTTAGGGGAAATATTCGATCCGGCCTCTTTTTAATATTAAGAATAAAGAAAATTTTATTCTGGGGGAGGGGAAGGGAGGGGCTTTCCTACAGACTAGAAGACCTCCAAGGTCCTTCCCGATTCTTATTATTTTGGAGAGCAGGCAGTTCGGCATAAAAGAGCACCCACCCGCCCGTCCCCCGACTGCTGCCAAGGACATCTGTAACTCCAGGAAGGGGCGTCTTGGGTGCATGGGTGAACACGTCAAAATCTGTCAGATGGCGACGGTGACACCACAGTTGACATCTTGTGGATTTTGACACCTGCCCCCCCCCCCAAGCAAATTCCCTCCCCTTCACCCAACACTTTGCAAGCAACCAGCTCTTTTTTTCCCCACTTACAACTCTGTCACCGTCAATTCCACAAACTCCTATATCATCTGTCTCTCTCTCTGTTTGTCTCTGTCTGTCTGTCTCTCTCTCTCTCTCTCTCTCCATGTGTGTGTGAGTGTCTCTCTCTGTGTGTCTGTCTGCCTGTCTCTCTCTCTCTCTCTCTGTGTCTGTCTCTCTGTGTGTGTGGCTTTCTGTCTCTGTCTCCATGTGTGTGTCTCTCTGTCTCTGTGTGTCTCTGTCTCTCTCTGTCTCTTTCTCTCTGTGTGTGTCTGTCTGTCTGTCTCTGTCTCTTTCTCTGTGTGTGTGTGTGTGTCTGTCTGTCTCTGTCTTTGTCTGTCTGTCTCCGTGTGTGTGTCTCTCTCTCGCTTTGTCTGTCTCTCTCTCTGTCTGTGTGTGTGTGTGTGTCTGTCTTTCTCTCTCTCCCTGTGTGTGTCTCTCTGTGTCTCTGTCTGTGTGTGTGTCTGTCTCTCTGTGTCTCTCACTTGCTCGCTGTCTCTGTCTCTGTGTCTCTGTCTCTCTCTGTGTGTGTCTGTGTCTGTCTCTCTGTCTCTGTGTGTGTGTGTCTGTCTCTGTCTCTCTCTCTCTCTGTGTGTGTCTCTGTCTGTCGGTCTGTCTCTCCCCATGTGTGTCTCTGTGTCTCTCTCTCTCTGTCTCTGGCTGTGTGTGTCTATCTATCTCTGTCTCTATCTTTCTGTCTGTGTGTGTGTCTCGGTCTCTCTCTCTCTGTCTCTGTTTTTCTCTGTCTGTCTGTCTCTCTCTGTCTGTGTGTCTCTGTCTCTCTCCCCACCTTCTCATTTTTTCAAATGCTATAAAAACAGTTTTTGATTTTCCAAGTCCTGGGTTTGAGGATGGTGTTAGATCTGCTCACGTTATTATTGCCATATGGATGGGGGGGGGGGTATTTCTTTTCTTTTCTTTTTTTAACCCTCAATGACCAGGGCGGGAGGGTGGAAGATCAAGCTTAAGAAATATTACAGATGCAACTAAAAAAAAGAATATATTTTTTTTCTAACAAAACAAAAGGCTGGATTTTGTCCGGTCTTTTTGCATTGGGAAAAACTCACGGATGCTTGCTTGCTTCTTGTCTGTTTCTTTTGGTTTGTTTGATAAATACCCCACCTTTATTTTTATAAACAAGGAGGTGAACATTCCTAATCCTCCTCCCTCCTCCTATTTTACTCGCAACAACAACTCCATGAGGTGGTTTGGGCTGAGAGGGGGAATCTTAGCCACTTTCAGACTTCTGGACTTCAACTCCCAGAATTCCCCAGCCGGCCATGCTACGTGAGGAATTCTGGGAGTTGAAGTCCACACACGCATTTCAGGTTGCCAAAGCTGAAAAAAATACAGATTTAAGAATATCCAATATCTCGGCCGTTTTAAGATGCGTGGACTAGAACTCCCAGAATTCCTGGGAGCTGGAAGCCCACACATTTTAAGATTTAGGAAGACGATGACAGCAGAACCTTCTGGCTATTAACAAAACGACAAAACGTGTCGCCCCCACACAACCCAGTGAGCTAAAACAGTGGGACTCAGCAGCGCCGTGCAACACAACAGGCCAGACGTATTTGGTCCTTAACCGGGGTCCTTGGCGCTTGCTCGCAGGTCCTCACGCGTGTCACAAATCCCAAAAGTGGCTTAAGACAAACCAGGGTTAGGCAGGGTGGCGAATGCAACCTCGACTGGAATCAATCCACCCCATGTCACTACCCTCCATTTTTGAACAATCCATTCTATTCTATTCTATTCTTCATTTCAAATTCTATTCTACTCTACTCTACTCTACTCTACTCTACTCTACTCTACTCTACTCTACTCTACTCTACTCTACTCTACTCTACTCTACTCTACTCTACTCCTCTGGATTTGAGACATAGTAGAGACTCACAGCCAGCCCTGGACACCCTCCCAGCCGCACCTGCCTTTTGTCTTTGGGAACCGCAGACTTCCTCCAGGCACGCCAGTTTCCCAGGTGTGAGCACAGGTGCGCTCGGCCTGCACAAGCCCGTCACACCGCTGGAGCCTGAGCAGGCTGCAACATCGCTTTTTTAAAAAAACTATTCTCACAATATCATCGATGATGCCTGTTTTCAGAGCACGGGGATCTAATGGGTTTAATTTGGGGTGGGGGATGCTCTCCTGAGAATTAGAATCTGGACCACAGGTGGTCCTCGACTTATGACCACAGTTCAGCCCAAGTATTTCTGTTGCTAAGCAAGGCAATTAAGTGAATCCATTCTCTCGATCTGTTCTGTTCTGTTCTACTATTCTATTCTATTCTATTCTATTCTATTCTATTCTATTCTATTCTTCATTCCAATATTTAAACTATTCTATTCTATTCTTCATTCCAATATCTAAACTATTCTATTCTATTCTATTCTATTCTATTCTATTCTATTCTTCTATTCTCTTCTATTATATATTCTCTATTATATTATATATTCTCAATATATTCTCTATTTCTATTCTATTACTATTATTCTATTCTATTCATCATCTCTCATTCTAGTCTAGGTCTTATTTTGGGGGTAGGTCCTATTTTCGGGAAAACACAGTAGATCTAGATAGATGGATGGATGGATGGATGGATGGATGGATGGATAGAGAGAGATGATGGATAGATGATAGATAGATAGATAGATAGATAGATAGATAGATAGATAGATAGATGAGAGATAAGATGAGAGAGAGAGGGATGGATGGATAGATGGATGGATGGTGGCAGGCTCCACCAGAAGGAAAAGCCATTTAGAAATAAAATTTGCACAACCAGAAAACGAAAAAAGCGAGCTCAGAGCTGCAAGAATGAGGCGGACTCCGTAGAACCAACGGTCACTCTTTCCGATCCATTCCAGGGATGCCCTCCGCGTTTCAGGCCTCACCAGCATGCATAGGCAGTTTTTGGAGCCCCCGTCTTTCACCTCCATGGGGTCCTTCAGACGCGGCACGAGCACCAGTACCTCCATCCTACCCACCACCCCTGACCCCAGGTGAGTAGAGACGTGACTCCTTCCGGGGACCTTCTCCAGAACCTCCAGTTTTTCTGATTAGACTTCCCCGACCTAGAGCCCTAAAGATACCTCAAGACTACAAGGCCTATGATCCCCCGTCAAGGAATGCATGCCCCCATCGCTCTTATCAGGGAGACAGACAGCCCACCCCGACAACCAATCGTGCAACAGATTAAGGGCATCCATGACTCCGCAATCTAGAAATTGGTGAGCCTGAAAAACCTTGGCGCCATCCAAGTGGCAAGAGTAGATCATCTCCATGGCCCATGGCTGATGTGTCAGGGCTTATGATCAGACCTCCTGAACCTGGAGCCCTACAGTACAATGCACTACAAGACCCATGATCCCCAAGCAAGGAATGCCCCCATCTCTCTTATCAGGAAGACATCATGCCCAGGAAGGCCTCCCAAATGCGCAGAGAACTGGTGGAGCCCACATGATGTGGGGGTCGTAGCTTAGCGTTCGTTGGGCATTGACCTCCTCCTCACCCTTTCCTTCCCTCAACAGCAAGGAATCAGGTCAACCAGCCAAAAAGTCCCTCACCGATTCAGGAGCACCCCTTTCTCCCAGCACATCTGCCAGCCGCACCTCCAGGTCCGTCCCCACGCCTGTGGCGGAAGGCGCCGATGAAAAAAGCCGACAAGGTAAGCGCCTATTCAAAGCTTTGAATAAATAGGCATCAGGAAGGAGGGAGGGAGGGAAGAAAGGAAAAGGAAGGAAGGAAAGAAGGAAAAGGGAAGGACAGAAGAAAAGAAAAAGAGGAAAGAGGAGGGAGGGAAGGAAGGAAGAAAAAGGAGAAGGAAGAGAAGGGAGAGAAAGAAGGAAGGTAGGAAGAAAAGGAAAGAAGGAGAGGGAAGGAAGGCAGGAGAAAAAGGAAAGGAGGAAGGGTAGGGAGGAAGAAAAAGGAAAGGAGGGAGGGAAGGAAGGCAGGAAGAAAAAAAAACGAGGGAGAAAGGAAGGAAGAAAAAGGAAAGGGAAGGAAGGAAGAAAGAGTAAAGAGAAGGGAGGGAAGGAAGGAAGGAAGGAAGGAAGGAAGGAAGGAAGGAAGGAAGGAAGGAAAAAAGGAAGGAAAAAGGAAGGAAAAAAGGAAGGAAAAGGAAAAACAGGAAAGGGAAGGAAGGAGAGAGAAAAAGTCACATCATGGTCACTTTCTCCAAACAGACCCTCGATTCCTTTGTTCTCTTTCAGAGGCCGACCGTCCCGCGGACAGCAAGGAAAAGAAGACCCCCAAGCACAAAACCCCCTCCCCACACGTCCCTCCCATGGTCACCGTCCGTCCAGGATCCAACACCAAGCCAGTCCTTCCTCCTATCCCATCCGGTCGCAAGAAGCCCAAAGCGGCCCCCGCAGACAGCTACGCCTCGGTCGTGTGGCTGAAGCCGTAGCCTTGGCACACCGGTGCCCATCTCCCCCCCCAGCAACGCCTTTGACTCCCGAGTAGCACTTATGGGCCCCGACTCATAAGATGGAAAACCCGCTTGGACCAGCCGACCCGGCATAAGAAAACATCTCATGTTTTAAAGACTTTTAAAAGACTTGTTTGGTGACACAATGTAAATTCCGCATTTATTTCTGGTGGCTCCCTGGTGGTCTTTGCGAGTTTATATATATAAATATATATATATATATAGCTCTTGGACCACCTGACAGATTTTTCTTGGGTAAAAAGGAGAGATTTAGCAGATTATAATGTTATTTAGAACAATATTTCTATTTTCCCCTGCCATAATGTAAGAAACCTGTTGGTCCGTATATCAAATGAGTGCCTTACTGTACAATTTCAAACATTCCTCATCTATTTAGCTCCTTTTAAATAAAGATTTATTTTCCTGTGTGATGTTGGGGTCGGTTTTTTTTTTTTTATTTATTTCAATCAGGGGCCAACATTGTTCTGTCCACTGAATGAACAAAATGTGTGTGTGTGTGTTTGTTCCAGCATAACTCTGGAACGCCTTGAGCAATTTCAACCAAACATGGTACACAGATGACTTACTCTCTGGAAAGAAATACTATGGGGCTAAGACACCCCAACACACCTTGCGGTGTGTATTCTGTTAAGCTACAGCCTGTTGTGCCTTAACATGGCTTCTACTGGACTGCCTTAAAATGGCTTCTACTGTACAGCAGTCATGGTAATGGCTTCACAGTACTCCACAAGGGGGCTCTCTCTGGTAAGAGGGAAGATCCAACATTAGAAATTACGTTTGGCCCAGACATTTTCCACAAGGCTTCGATGAGCAATAAAACATTACTGCAACTCGGTCTGCCTGCACCACTACGAGATCAACACAACGTACTTCACGCAGATTACATACGAGAAAAGAACAACAATGTCAAGCTCGCGGATGAGACGCCACTTCTAAATCAAGATCAGAAAAAAACATACCAAATGATCATGGATCAGTTAGGTTCTGGAGGCACAGGGAAAAAACATTTTTAACTAATTTTATTCTCGCTGAAATCAGGGCTCAGGGTGAAGTTGCTCTTCCTGTCTAATAAAGGATTGGGATAAATAAATACTCGGGCAACGCCGGATTATCAGCTGGTTTCATATAAAAATAAACTAAACCGAGCATTAAGGAATTCTGGGAGTTGAAGTCCACAGAGGGAAAAAAATAGATCAGGAAATCTGTATTTCACAAACATTCTTTATTGAATAAATTCTATTTTCAGCCAGGATCCACACAGGGTATTTTTTTTAAGAGACACCCATACTACAATCTCTCTACGCCTTGCAAAAGTTTCTCTTTTCAAACCTAAGAGCTTCAAGGGATGAATTAAAACTTATCTTCTTGCTCAAAACATCAGCTGTATACTCAATGAAGTTTATGGCGAAAGAATCCTATCCAAACCTGACTCCCGGTGTGTGTGCGAGGATGAGGTATCGTGTCGACAGAAAATACCAGAATTACCATTAAATATGAGAATGATTGTGTTCACGAGACGAACCAGATTTTTGATGTTCACGACGAAATGGGTTTCCGGGCTTATTTTTCCTGCAAAAAACAGATTACGTCCACGTTGGTTGACTAGCTAATACAATGTGGGTTTATTTGTAGAGGAGCCAAAACACCGTTCAAGAACGCCTCTCTTCAGTGTTGCCTTCAAGCAACGGAGGAAGAAAGGAACAAAACCACTTGCACATTTTGCAGCTGCTAAACCAAGCCTGCATTTGACCAACTAACTTAGATAGGAAACCATCTTTGGCCAACGAAGAAGAGGTCTTGCAAAACCCACAACAGGCTTAACCGAGTTACGTCAATTAACCTCTTTTCTGGCTTGGCACCAAGTGTTCAACTCAAAAGTTGGCTTTTCACAAAACCGCTACGCGCCAGCGGAAAGAAACAAACCAGGTTTAAGAGGAACCTAGTTTATCTGGCTGGGTGCTCGCTTGCAGTCATTCTATCTTTTAAGGGAGCGCTTTGAACCCCCAACCGTGTTCGCATGCATGCTTGTGCATGTCTTCCTAGATTAAAGGGTCCCACAAATATGTGAACAATTCCAGGGCATCGCAATTTAACGCAACCCTATTCAGCTACATTGAAGATGGGGAAATTCCCCCAAAACGATAAGAACGAAAATTGTGTTTTTTTAAAAAATTAAAGCTTGCCTGATTCTCAGCGACTAGACAAAGCCAGGTAGGTTTTTTTGGCAAGGTTTTTTTTTTGAACTGGTTTGCCATTGCCTCCTTCCCAGGGCTCAGAAAAAGTGTGTGGCTCAGTTTTTAAGGCTTTGTGCCTAAAACAGGACTAGAACTCACAGTCTCCTGATTTCTGGTGCTTTAACCATGTCACCAAAGTAACCAGATGAGATGCATTTATGGATAAAAGAAAGAAAGAAAATACTTCTCCATTATTTATGTTCCTCAACCTAGCAACTTTAAGATGCGTGGACTTCAACTCCCAGATTTCCCCATACTGGGGAATTCTGGGAGTTGAAGTCTACACATCTTAAAAGTTGTTGAGGAACACGGATTCATAGCACCAAGGAAAGCAACTCTACTTGCTTGTCAACACACATTATAAATATAAATATGCATATACATTGCACAATTGATTGTGAGGCGAGAACTCCACCTCTAGGCCGCCGCACCACTTCAGCGACTTCCACACATATTTGTTTTAAAGTCCGAGTTTGATCCCAATAATTTGATCTCCGTGAACCAAAAGAAGCCGATGTTGATTATTTGTGGGGGGTTTTGCAAACTTCGGGGGCAAAATTGCCCAATTAATGGAGTCGCAGAAACCACCTTATCATTGTCACCTCGACAACCCAAAGACGCAAAAACCGTTTTCCCCTTCTCCAAGGGGGGTATGCCAGCTTGGCCCAGCCAAGAGTTGCAACTGTTGCGTTACAAAAATCAATGTTCCCGTCCCGCCAGCGAAGAATCTGACTCCTTTTCCGTCCTAACGGTGCGAAACCCTCTAGCGATAAAGGCCTCAGTCCGACGGAAAGCTCTCCATCATCATTCCTGCTTCTTTTCCACCTTCTTGGGACCACAGGGTCGGATGAATCCCAGATTTTTCCACACTTCCGTGTACAACAACATCCCCACGAAGACCAAGAAGGTGCCCAGCCAATGCCAGACGGTGAAGGAGTTCTGGAAGTAGAGGATGGAGAAGATCAGGCTGACGAACTTCCGCAGCGTCACGACCAGCGTGACGGTTAAGGAGGTGCACTCGGTGGTCAAGATGAAGACCCCCCGGATGCAGATGTATCTGAGAAAAGAGCGGAGTTAAGGGAAAGGAGGGGGAAGAAAAAAGGAGAAGATCGGAGAAGATGTGAAGACGGCGTCCTTCCATCTGGGAATGCCAACAGGAAGTCCTACCTGGCTTGTGGTCACTTCTCCAAATGAAAACCTCTTCTGGAAAGTTTCTGCAGCTTCTTTGATGTGGCACCAACTGGATAGTCAATTTATTTAAAATATCTATATACCTGCCCATCTTATAATCAACTCTGGGTGGCCCCCAATCCAAAGTACTGTATTTTTCAGAGTATAAGACACACCTTAGTTTTGGGGAGGAAAATAAGAAAAAAGCTGATTGGCAGGTGGATCGGCCTCCCCGAAATCCCCCAATCAGCTGTTCCCAATCAGGTGAATTTTAGCAACAGGTTCTTTGGTTGTGAGCCCTGTGCCTTGCTTTTTTTTCAGCCTCTGAAACTTCTGAAACTCCGTTTCAGAAAAAAGCTTTTTTTCCTGCCTCTGAAAGCCTCCGAAACAGCTTCAGAAAAAAAGCCTCTGAAGCTCTGTTTGGAGGCTTCTTTTCTGAAGCTCTGTTTGGAGGCTTTTTTTCTGAAGTTTTGTTTCTGATGCTTTTTTCAGCCTCTGAAACCTCCGTTTGAGAAGCTGGATGGGGCTATATTCGGAGTATAAGACGCACCCAGATTTTCACCCTCTTTTTTTGGGGGGGGGAAAGGTGTGTTATACACCGAAAAATACGGTAAAAACCATAATAAAACCATTAAAAATGCAATAAAGCTAAGAGCATGAAAAGCAACAAAAAATCTATATTGGGGGAAAAAAGCTTTACGGAAGGCTAAAAGGGTGGGGTCAGCTGAATTTCAGGGGGTGCCTCATAGGGCAGGGGGCTCCCTAATCTCTTCAGATGGCAATATTTAGGGGAAGGGACAAGGACAAGGACCGTGTCTCCAAACTATCTTTAGGAGATGGAATGACAGAATCTGGTGGGGGGAGTGAAAAGAGGAATCAGCCTAGAATCCCTACATAGCCACAAGCCAAATAAATCCAATCCTCTTTGAGAGCCATCAATCCTTATCTAACTCTAACCAGCTGCTGACCTTAGTTGAGAAGATTCCTGTTCCCAGCCTAGCACGGATGGAGTCTTACCTAGTTGGGTCAGGAAACATCTGCAAGAAAGCAACTGTTGTGGCTCCGTTGCCTGAGCCTGGGCTATCGACAGATGCAGACTCTGAGAGTGAGGGAAAGGAGTTGGCAAGGCCTCCCTCTCCAGGACCCTCCTCTCTGGCAATGCCTCCAGAGGACACCGAAGGCCAAGAGATAGGCCCAGAGCCAAGCACGTCCCCGCAGCCACAGGTGGACAGCGACAAAGGAGATAAATGCTGGCTGGATCCTCGACAGCGGCACAGGGAGAAGCGTGCGCAGCAGAGGGGAAGGCGTGCCAGAGATTAGCTGAGTCACTGGACCACACCCCACAGGGTATAAATGTGGGTGTGGTGGCCGGTTCAGTTTGTGACGAGCAAAAACTACAAATAATCCATGATCTCTGCGTTACTGGACTTCTGCCTGCCTTGTCGGACTGCATTTGGACTAATCCTTGTATTGCGGAAACTTTGCCTGCTTTATCGGAATGCTGGCAGTCTAATCTTTGTTTTGTGTGAGTAAAGTCTGAATTGGCAGCTAGCCACTGGGTTGCTGCCAGCTTTATCTTCAAAGACTTTGTCGTGTGGCTTATTAACTCTGGGCCGTCTGTGGGGATGCGTGTGTGGGACGGGGACAGAACAGCAACCAAGTTCAAAGACCCCCCCAGAGAAAGGAACAAATCATTCAAATGAAAACCTTAACCAGACCATCTTCTTTTAACGACCCCATAATCCCTTGCGGGGTAGAGTCTGGGCAACTGAATGGAGCTAGCAGAGTGGTTTAATGACCGGATGCCCTTCCTGTTGCCAATGAAGAGTTTTGTTCGGCAGATATATTCCCATTGTGCCCAGAGAGAGAGAGAGAGAGAAATATCTGCCTCTACCTAGGATCGAACTCACGGCCTCCTGATTGTGAGGCGAGAACTCCACCTCTAGGCCACCGTACCACTCCAAAACCTTAACAAGATGCAGGACTCTAACAATCTCTGGCTTCCCTCTGTCATAGGGAAGCCAGGAATGTTGGCTGAGCCTCAATTTCACCGTTACTGTCTACACCGTTACTGTCTTCCCAAAAAAAGGATACTGAGTTATGACGTTCATCATGAGATACAACCACATGATGGGTAGGCTGATCCCAATCAACGGCATTTGGACCAGTCCTGTGGAGAAGAGAAGATGGTGAGCTGCGACCCTTTAAAGAACATGTAACATGCTAAGCCAGGGGTCTCCAACCTTGGCAACTTGAAGACTTGTGGACTTCAACTCCCAGCGCTGCTGGCTGAGGAACTCTGGGAGTTGAAGTCCACAAGTCTTCAAGTTGCCAAGGTTGGAGACCCCTGTGCTAAGCAACTGGTCTTAAGTTGAGTAACTCCACTCCGTCCTGCAGAGGACAACTCAACAACTACCAGAATCCTCCTAATTTTAAGCGGGGGGCCTGCCATATTTCGGTTTCAAATGAAAAATCAGCTCTCCGTTATCAACTCACTGGTTTGACTGAAGAGAAGTCCATGCCTGTAAATATCCGGAGCCAGGAAAAGAAATCCCGGAAGAGGAAGAGCGTGCTAGGAGGAAAAAAAATAAAACAACAGTTTTGGAACAGAACCGGCAAAATTAAGTTTGCACCACAATCCCCGTCACGCCTGCAGATTCAGGAGCATAGTAGAAGAGTTGAAGCATACCCTCTTAAAGCATGCTGGCTCAGGAATTCTGGGAATTGAAGTACACCTATTTTAAAGCATATTAACTGGGGAATTCTGGGAGTTGAAGTCTAGCTCTCTTAAAGGATGCTGGCTGGGGAATTCTGGGAGTTGAAGTCCATCCATCTTAAAGCATGCTGACTGGGGAATTCTGGGAATTGAAGTACACCTATTTTAAAGCATGCTGGCTCAGGAATTCTGGGAACTGAAGTCCGCCTATTTTAAAGCATACTGACTGGGGAATTCTGGGAACTGAAGTCCGCCTATTTTAAAGCATACTGACTGGGGAATTCTGGTAATTGACGTCCTCCAATCTTAAAGCATGCTGGTTCAGGAATTCTGGGAATTGAAGTCTGCCTATTTTAAAGCATGCTGGCTGAGGAATTCTGGGAATTGAAGTCCGCCCATCTTAAAGCATGCTGGTTGGGGAATTCTACAGTAACCTGACATTTGGGGGAAACCCCTTAACTCCTGCAAATTGAAACCAGATAAAACAGACTGGGGAAACACATACATTGTAGAAGAGGGCTTCCTTGGAGTGTTTTCCAAACTTCTTATAGATGGTTTCTTGGAAGATCCCCATCAGGGCTGACATGAGGAGGGCAAAGGTCAAGGCTGCGATTCCTAAAACATAATGTTGATATTGAGACCAGCATTCTGGATCTGCCCTTCAGCAGAAATCCCAAGACTGAGTGAGCACCCAGGATCTAAAAAACTATTTAACTAAAATGAGATTTCCTCAAGCTCAGGTTTGACTCCGTGAATACGTCCACCTAGGTTTCTTGGCAACGATACAGATGTGGCTTGAAACTGCCTTATTCCAGGGTATGTTTCAACTTCCCAATTTACTTCATCTTAGCTTGTAGGGAACTAAACAAGGTTGCTTAAAGGTTGTCACCCAGCAAAAACGAACTTAAGAGACTGAGGGATATATAGCCTTGAAGTTCTACACAGTGTCAGGTTTCGATGCTATCTCAAAATAAATGAATTTCCAAACTGCCGATCTTTGAGGAAATTTTCTCTTTATTGAGCATAGTGATCTGATCCTGGCTCTTTTGCGGTCAGTACTGACCTTTGCCCCCCAATCCCTCCCTTTCCGATCCCCAATTCTCTGCATCTCCTGCATCTTCCAAGCCACTTTCCTCATCCCATCTCCGTCAGATCACAGGAATGTCCCCCCCTCCTCCCATCTCGGAGGAGACAGAATCTTCAAAGGAATTAAGTAGGCAAAAGTTCAAGCTTCTCCTCTCCTTATATATGTCAGTGCTGGGACGCTGACACACAGCATGAAAATGTATTAATATAAAATTGTAGCTCAGGGGTTGAACTGTGGGGTCCTTGGTGCTCTCTGAGCTTGGTGGATTTTTTACAGACGTTTCATGACCCAACAAGGTAACATCATCAGTGCTAGAAGGGAGTGGGGTTTGTGGAGGAAGAAGAAGAGGATTGTGGGGTCCTTGGGGGCTCATTGAGCTTGGTTGTTTTCTTGCAGACGTTTCATGACCCAACTAAGTAACATCATCCGTGCTAGAAGGGAAGGATTTTGTTCTGTTTATAAACGAGTGGTTTGCCCAGTCAGTGTTGGTGGGTCTCAACTGGGAAACTATGAGCATCCTAGACCAACATTGCTGGAGAATTGCTGGAAGCCTGGCACGCTGACAAAACAGCCATCAACGGGCCAAGAGAGATAAGTAACATCTACATGCCATTCAAAAGAGAGCATCAAAAAGCTAAAAAGGAAAAAAAAAAGACCAAAGCACCTCCCCACCAACAATCCACACCCTGATCAGCAAATATTAACACCAAGATTAACACTAAACCAACAACCAAGCCTTAAACGACACCCCGATCAAGGAACTACCAATTAAGACAAAGAAGCTAATAATAAACAACAGCCTAATCAAGGAACCAACAAGAACACTCCCAGCAACACTGACAGGGCAAGCTGCTTGTGTATAAACAAACAGCAAACCCACTCCCTTCTAGCACTGATGATGTTACCTAGTTGGGTCATGAAACGTCAGCAAGCAAACACCTAAGCTCAGAGAGCACCAAGGATCCCCACAGTCATTCCTCCTCCTCCTCCTCCTCTTCCTCTTCCTCCTCCTCCTCCTCTCCATAAATCCCCCCTGCTCTTCTAACACTGATGATGT
The DNA here is from genome assembly GCF_029531705.1 of Pantherophis guttatus. The sequence continues at coordinate 816,579 of NW_026844018.1, forward strand.
TACCTACTTGGGTCATGAAACATCCACAAGCAAACACCTAAGCTCAAAGAGCACCAAGGATCCCCAGTCATTCCTCCTCCTCCTCCTCTCCATAAATCCCCTCCCTCTTCTAACACTGATGATGTTACCTAGTTGGGTCATAAAACATCCACAAGCAAACACCTAAACTCAGAGAACACCAAGGATCCCCACAGTCCTTTTCCTCCTCCTCTTCCTCCTCTCCACAAATCCTGCCCCCTTCTAGCACTGATGATGTTACCTAGTTGGGTGATAAAATGTCTGCAAGAAACTCACCAATCTCAAAAAGCATCGAGGAAACACATGAAAGAATATTCTTGGCCCTGTATAAAAAGGGCCCTGTATTGTCTGTGCACAGCTCGTAAAGGCCGGCATTAATACCGCCAACACCCCACTTCCCCTTCTTATGGAGTGAGTAATTTCCGTAGGTTTTTTTCCTATCAACTGAGTGAACACACCCAAGGTTCAATGATCCAGCTGAGCTTGGCAAAGGCCCGGCAGGGAAAGGGTTCGGGTGGCAAGATAGAAAGGATTTTTGCTGCTGTGATTAATGAACCTGTTGCCTCTGTTGTGTAGGTGGAAGGAGCAACCACATCACAACTTCAATCAGGGCAGAACAAAGTACAACAAAAAACCTGCTGGCAACCGAACAAAGAGGAGAAGGCCAGGCCACAAATGACATCTGATTTAATATGTTTAAGTTTAAATGAAGCAGATGTCAGCACTTCAACCTGCATTTACTCTAGTGCTGACATAAGAAGGAGAAGAGGGGGAAGCTGGCAAGAGGACGCTTGACATTTCACCTACTTATTTTCCTTGAAGATAATATCCCCTAGGAGATGAGAGGAAGGGGGACATTCCTGGGAGCTTAAGTAGTAGATATGGGGAGAGTGATTTGGAAGAAGGCCAATGAGACGCAGAGATTTGCGGAACGGAAAGGGAAGGTTTGGGGTCAGGAAGTCAGAGTTGGCTATGCCACGATCGGGGACAGATTGTCGTGCTCAATAAAATGAAAGATTTCTTCAAAGACTATTTGTTTGGAAATGCAATTTATTTTATTTGAGACGATATCAAAACCTGACAGCAGATGCAATTCAAAGATTACACCAATTCTTATTACTATTTTAGAATCGCCCTTCCCCTCCCGCCATACTAGAAAATTAAATGGTTCAATTGATAGAGTTTGGTTGGGAAACCAGATTCTGTTTTGTGCCCCTTCGGCTCAGAAGAGGGTTGACCATGGGGAGCAATTACTGACCTAGAAGCCACCAGAGAAATGCAGAGATGCTCTCCTTGTCTTCACTCGCACCCGACACAGAGCTCTACAAGGGAGGGAAGGAGGGAGGGAAGAGAAGAGAGCAGAATGGATGGATTGATGGAAGAAAAGGGGGGGCTAGTTGGGTCATAAAACATCCACAAGCAAACACCTAAACTCAGAGAACACCAAGGATCCCCACAGTCCTTTTCCTCCTCCTCTTCCTCCTCTCCACAAATCCTGCCCCCTTCTAGCACTGATGATGTTACCTAGTTGGGTGATAAAATGTCTGCAAGAAACTCACCAATCTCAAAAAGCATCGAGGAAACACATGAAAGAATATTCTTGGCCCTGTATAAAAAGGGCCCTGTATTGTCTGTGCACAGCTCGTAAAGGCCGGCATTAATACCGCCAACACCCCACTTCCCCTTCTTATGGAGTGAGTAATTTCCGTAGGTTTTTTTCCTATCAACTGAGTGAACACACCCAAGGTTCAATGATCCAGCTGAGCTTGGCAAAGGCCCGGCAGGGAAAGGGTTCGGGTGGCAAGATAGAAAGGATTTTTGCTGCTGTGATTAATGAACCTGTTGCCTCTGTTGTGTAGGTGGAAGGAGCAACCACATCACAACTTCAATCAGGGCAGAACAAAGTACAACAAAAAACCTGCTGGCAACCGAACAAAGAGGAGAAGGCCAGGCCACAAATGACATCTGATTTAATATGTTTAAGTTTAAATGAAGCAGATGTCAGCACTTCAACCTGCATTTACTCTAGTGCTGACATAAGAAGGAGAAGAGGGGGAAGCTGGCAAGAGGACGCTTGACATTTCACCTACTTATTTTCCTTGAAGATAATATCCCCTAGGAGATGAGAGGAAGGGGGACATTCCTGGGAGCTTAAGTAGTAGATATGGGAGAGTGATTTGGAAGAAGGCCAATGAGACGCAGAGATTTGCGGAACGGAAAGGGAAGGTTTGGGGTCAGGAAGTCAGAGTTGGCTATGCCACGATCGGGGACAGATTGTCGTGCTCAATAAAATGAAAGATTTCTTCAAAGACTATTTGTTTGGAAATGCAATTTATTTTATTTGAGACGATATCAAAACCTGACAGCAGATGCAATTCAAAGATTACACCAATTCTTATTACTATTTTAGAATCGCCCTTCCCCTCCCGCCATACTAGAAAATTAAATGGTTCAATTGATAGAGTTTGGTTGGGAAACCAGATTCTGTTTTGTGCCCCTTCGGCTCAGAAGAGGGTTGACCATGGGGAGCAATTACTGACCTAGAAGCCACCAGAGAAATGCAGAGATGCTCTCCTTGTCTTCACTCGCACCCGACACAGAGCTCTACAAGGGAGGGAAGGAGGGGGGAAGAGAAGAGAGCAGAATGGATGGATTGATGGAAGAAAAGGGGGGAGGGAGGGAGGGGGGAGGGAGGGAGGGAGGGAGAAAGGAAGGAAGGAAGGAAGGAAGGAAGGAAGGAAGGAAGGAAGGAAGGAAGGAAGGAAGGAAGGAAGGAAGGAAAAGAGAATGATGGATGGATCAAAAGAAGGAAGGAAGGAGAAAAAGAGAGAGAGAAAGGAAGGAAGATGGAAGGAAGGAGAAGAGAGAATGATGGATGGATCAAAAGAAGGAAGAAAGGAAGGAGAAAGAGAGAGGAAGGAAGGGCAAAAGAGAAGAATGGATGGATTGATAGAAGAAAAGGGAGGGAGGGAGGGAGGAAGGAGAAGAGAGAATGAGGGATCAAAAGAAAGAAGAAAGGGAG